>CALNHX010002394.1:0-180496 GCA_940337035.1 Agriotes lineatus | reverse complement strand
ACACTAACACTAACACTAACTTCAAAGTCACCTTTATGCAGGTATGGAAACGTTTTCAAAACAAAATACAGAATCCCTAGCAGACAAATTTTACGTATATGCCAACTTCAAAAAAATTTATATGTTTTTGTGTTTACTGAATGGCCTATACACATGTTATTGAGTACTTACCATATATAAAATACACATATATTGCTAGTAGGGCCTGGAAACGTCAGAAAACATTACGGCGCCGACATAGTTTCACTTAGAGTATAACGCGTCTCGTGCGCATGCGTGAGAATTCGAACTCCGCCTTTAAAAGCGAATTTTAAACTTGCCCACTTTCCCATTGGCCGGACGACGCCGCCGCGCTTGCACACAGCTCATCATTATACATTGAAGAGTTGGTTGTCTGTCTCACTTCCTTGGTCAGTTTCCCACTCATAGCCGCTAGCAATATAGTAAGTATTAGATATATGGTACTTACAGAGCGATGAAAAATAAAATTGATCGCGGGAGCCCATAAAAATTATTACCACTGTCTACACTGCACTTTGTAAAGTTACATTTGAACTACAATTAACTGTATTATTAGTTCAGGTGACTAAATAAGCTACACAAATACCCAAAAATATGTAGTTTAAACCAAAGTTATACATTAAATTGACAGGTAACATTAAAAAACATGTGGATAAGTTTAATAAGACGTTGAAAATGATTTTTTTGTACTCATGACTTCAAAATTCATATTTCCCGGTCATTTCCGATGCGCCGAAAGTTACTTTCCCGCACTGCAGTGTTTTTTACTTTCCAACAAAAACTAGGGCAGTTGTGCGACAAGGATAGATATAAAAAATCACTGATGGCGGTACCTTACGCTTTAGTGTGGTGATCTACGACAAAAGTTAACCTATGCGTAAGGTATGTATAAAAGTTTAACGATTTGTGGTGTCAATTCAGTAAAGTAGTAAAACACTAAATAATAATATATTTTTTATTTTTATAGAATATTTTCAATTATTCGTTACAAAAAACATTGTACCTAACGTCAAAGTGATTTGCCGCTAGTTACTATGGAAGATGAGCGCCAATAGCTATTTTCTATCAAGTTGCAAAATGAAAGTGTTTTCACACTAGACGTGAAGTTTGCCCTACAAGCGGTAGTGAGTTGGGCAACACGTTGAGGGCCGGTTGCAGAAAGCAATGTTAAGTCTGGTGTTAGCTAACACGACGTCAAAGTGAACAAAAACGAATCAAATCTCAAATGCTTATGGTAACTAATACATTAGTAAACAAAATTTGATGCGATTTTGTTCACTTTGACGCGACGTTAGCTAACACCAGACTTAACATTGCTTTGTGCAACCGGCCCTTAGTGTGAAAAACACTAATTTTGCAACGTGTTGTATAAGTACAAGATGTTCTATAATTTTGAATCATTAATTTTTATAATAAATAAATTTACTTAAATCTACAAAATTGTTCTAAATTTTCATATTAGCACTAGTGTCAGTATGAAATCTCAAAAGTACCGAAAGTATACTGTCGCTCGCTGCTTAAGAAAAGAAGCATTGAGGAAATTGAAATCTTTTTCAAATTTTCATTATTAATGAAAATAGACGTTAACAATTATTAATGCTTGTGCCTGATTTTGCAAAAACATTTAAATGTTAAAGAGACAATTAATGTCAATTTTCAGCATCAATAAAAATGTACTTAAGCTTTTTATTTTTACTTCATTTTACGATAAAGGAAGTATTGGATTCACCCCAAAAATTCGAAATTGGGTTTTCACCAGATCTTCACGTTTCAGAGTCCCCTGATCTCAAAAAACATATTTTTTTCCATTGGTCTGTCTGTCTGTCTGTCTGGCTGTGAACAGAATATTTCAAAAACGAAGAGGTATGGCGTTGAAACTTCATATATAAGTTTTGTGTACTATGTAGATAAGACAGCAAGCTTTTGAAGAAAATCGCATAACCGGAAGTAGGTGTTAACTCTTGTGAATTTTCAGTTTTTTTCGATTTTTTCAAAAACCGCTCTAACAATTTTTTTCAAACTTTACATTTTTATCACATTTTTAATGTGTATTGATGTGAGATAGGTAATTTTCCAGTTGAATACATCTAAAGTGGGTTTCTTTTGTTTTTTTTCTATTTTTTTATTAACTCCTATTTTAAATAAAACACCCGGTATATTATTACATTTTTGAATTCAGCTTAAAATTTTAGAGAAAATCGTACGACACTCATTAGTGACCAATAGAAAAATTAGTTCACGAGCCGTATCCAAGACAACAAAAAAATTTCTTGGAAATTTTTTGTAGGTAGACATTACTTCTTTTTAGGGTTTGTGTCGTTACGATTTTCTTACCGAATCTGCATACGAGCATTAATTCATATCGGGAAATTATTTTTCTTGCATTCAACAACGTCCTAATTTGCCCTCGCGTCCCGCTCGGGCAAATTAATAAGACGTTGTTGGAACGCACTCAAAAAAATTTCCGGAAAGAATTAATGCTCTTATGAGATTATATGTGAAAATTTGTCTCTTCATCTAATGCTCTGTTTTGTACAGTTTTTGTAGAATTTGTAATTTTTTAAAATTTTTGACAAATGCTTAAAAATTAAAAATTAAATTTTTGTCTAATTATAAGATCACTGTAAAAGGAAGTTGTGTGAGTGTATCGCACCAGATTTTTAATGATTAGATCACATAATTTTTGCCAATTTTAAATGTGGTAAAAAAAATCTTGTGTGTATTTCAAGCACAAAGTGTCATTGCAGATTTTGAGAGATTGAACCACCATACGTTAGCTAACAGTGATCAAATTTGCGCTCTTAATGCACAATATACTAATTTTCTACTCATGACATTGAAAGCAGTCATTTTGACATTGATTCCGGTGGTTGAAATCGCATTTCAACCACTAGAGATTGAAATGTTCGGAGTACCGGGATTTCAAACTGTTTGACATTCAATTGTTGACAAGAGAAATGTCACTTTACGTTTAATTTTTTTCTAAAGTGCATTAATTTGCTAAAATTTGTGAAAATTCGTAAAAAAAATAGTAGGTATGTGTATGCAACTCGTGGCTAATAAAATTTCAACGTCTTGAGTTACATTTTACAACTTGCTTCGCTAGTTAAAAAACCACTCTCAACATTGAAATTTTATTTCAACCACTTGTCCCATAATATAGATACTAAAAAAAATTAAACTTCAAAAACATTTGACAGTTTTATGACAACAAAAAGCATGCTACAGATTAGGCATGTTTATTTTTGATTTACTTGTATTTGCCTATGCAGCAAATAACATGTGAGCAAACGAAAATGAAATCAAGCTTGGCTTTGAAATATTTGTTGTATGAATAATATGTTGGTAACACTGTAAGTTTATGTCAAATTCGAGGTTAGCAGGTTAGGTTTTCCGTCAGTTTTGACACAGAGTGACGCAAAACCTAACCTGCTAACCTCGAATTTGACATAGACTTGCAGTGCCATCAACATATTATTCATACAACAAATATTTCCAAGCCAAGCTTAATTTCATTTTCCCCTTGCTGATCATGTAAGTCAGTGATACAGCCTTATAACAAAACGTGTAAGTTGGTGATTATATTTGTTTGCTGCTTTTTCTTGACAAGGGAACTTAATATTGTTATTAAGTTCCTAGGATAATAAAATTAGCAAAGCAAGATGCAGACTTAAGACGTTTTGTTTAGAAATTGCAAGTGTTTATGTGACATGTGACACTCACAGGTAACATGACTCACGCAAACTAATCCTGGTGACAGGTGACAAACCAAACCATTTTTTAAAAAATCTAGGAAAATTTTGATAAGCAGCGGGAAAAATCTAATAAGATAACTCGGAATGTATCGCCCATTAACATTTTCGGCAGGCAACAAGCCGCGACTTCGTCTTGGCTTGTACTTGCCTACCTCAAATGTTAATAGGTTCTCACATTCCTTGTTACTTAAATAGCTATTTCGTTTGCTCACATGTTACTTTTCTAATATGCAAGTCCGTTTATCAAAATTTTGGACTAATACCTAACTTTTGCAATTATAATTACCTAGGCCAATTATATAATCCTACACGGGGGGGGGGGGGGGGGGATAACACTTCTGGGAGATATTTTTTTTAATTAAAATACAAAGATACATAGCGATTACTTAATTTACAGAAACAAAGTAGAATTAAATGGAAGGGAATTCTGTACCTACTGGCCGAGGGCAGGGGCGGCGAGTAGACGGGTGCACGGGGGCGACCGCACCCGATCACAAATTTTTACGGGTGCAACGCAACCGATGAATTGTAACAGTAAAATAATAGCTTTCAAAACTATTTATTTGGAATGGAAGCAGCATGTGCTAACCAGCATCAGCCAGGGGGTGTAATGACCGGACTACCTGTCTTGGTTGGGACCGGAAGTACAATTTAAGGCTTATCGCCTAGGTACCGGCTAGGGTAACTACTACCTAAATATTTGCAAGAATTCAATGTTGCTTATTTCATGACGGATATTTGCAATTAGCTGAAGTAAACGCCTCAGTTGCCAAGTAGCATTTGCGTTGTTCGCTCTACGTAGTTGTCTGCCTATACAATGGAGAAGTTTTTGATAAAGCAGGAAAAATCGACTAGTGCCGGAGATGGAAGGCCGCTTCAAAACCCATCATGTTCAAACCTCGATAAAATAAATGGTATGTTATACATTGTAATTTATATTGCCATTTTCGATACGTCAATCTAAAATATTGTATTCTATAGTTCATTCAAATTCAAGATAGAGCAAAATATGCAACCCAAGTTACAAATATCAGCGGTCAGTTGATTACTAATTTGATTTTATTAAAATTTAGATCAGAGAGATATGGCTTTGTTGCTGTCTTGATGAGTGTCAAAATCAAATTCGAGGTTAGCAGGTTAGGTTTTGCGTCAGTTTTGACACGAACTGACGCAAAACCTAACCTGCTAACCTCGAATTTGATTTTGACACTCATCAAGACAGCAACAAAGCCATATCTCTCTGATCTAAATTTTAATAAAATCAAATTAGTAATCAACTGACCGCTGATATTTGTAACTTGGGTTGCATATTTTGCTCTATCTTGAATTTGAATGAACTATAGTTATTTATTTATTTAGAATAATTCAATCTAATTTTAATCACAAACTACATAACTTTATGCTGGGATTAACTAAACTTAATTTTACCAATATTGTATTTTAGAAATTATTATTAGTTATTTCATTAATTACAAGAATTTTTTAATTGCAGATAAAAAGGACACAAAAAGAAAATCCACAAGAAAATTTTTGCATAAGTGATCTTATCAGTTTAGGTGGATAGATTACAATCTTCAGGCGGATAGAGTATTTTGTAGGACATGCTTAGAGGCAGCAAAAACAGAAAAACTTAATTCGAGGCCGCTACTGGGTCCAACAAAAATGCCTATAAAAGTTTTTGTGTTAATGGTTTTTCTTCGTGGAATAAAGCAATAGAGCGGTTTAAAGATCATGAACGTTCAAATTTTCATTTCCAAGCAGTTGGTATTGTGGCGTGTAGTGAACGTGGTGTCAATGTCTTGGCTAGTCTTAATACCGAAAAAGAAAGTCAAATGAAACAAGCTAGAGTTGCTTTGCTCACGTTTAGTACTCGTTTAAAATATTTAGCAACGGAGGGTCTTGCCATTAGAGGCCACTCCGATGAAAATTCGAATTATTTCAGGCTTTTAAAGACAAGATCTGAAGATGTACCGTAATTGCGCTTAAGGTTACAAAGAAATCAATACAAGTGGATTTATATACTCTTTATTTATTTCTTTAAAAACCTGAAGTTTCCGAAATGTGTAGTATAAGGCACCCGATTGAAACTGTAAAACTCGCCGCCCCTGGCCGAGGGGGTATTTTCTCCCTTCCCTTCCTAGGGAATCACCATGTAAATAGGTACCCTTAAGCGCTGCTGTTAGAAGCCAATTAACACAAATTGTATCGTAGTCGGACAAATATGTATAATTTCAAAATATAGGTAGAAGATATTAAAATATAAAGGAAATCGAGCGGTTTCCTTTTGCCTTGTTTCAACAAATTTATATTTTCTGTTTATATCAATTAATTTAACTTTCTTTTGGTTTATAGGTACAAAACATAAATAGTTATTTACGTGCCTAAAGCGAAATGTATGCATCAGGCATGAGTTTGAAAGTTTTGGGCTGAGAGAAGCAATGCCAAATGCATTTTTCGTTCGTATTGCATACAAAATCTTTCCTACGACTGTAAACTAAAAGATAACCAATAACATTTTAAGAAAGGAATAATTAAAAATTTAAATTTGCAAAGATTAAAATAATAAGTTTTACTACTGTTTACAGTTATCTATTAAAAATTAATGGTAAAATTAGAGCAATTTTGTATTGTGAAACTACTTTGTCCTAAAGTAGACATCAGTGTTGTATTACTTAATTAAATAAAAATAAATGAATACAGTGTAGAGAGTAAGTGACCAGGCTGGACTCCTCATTCCTGTAAGAAATATAAATATTTCCAGCCGGATGTGGACCTGCATTATCGTAGTGTAACAAAATATCACTTAACCAGATTATCAATGATGAACATAATGTATTAGGCTAAAGGGAAAATATTTTGAAAATTGAAGCAATTTTCTTTAAAAAGTGCATATTTTTCTCATTACTAAAAATTATTTATCAGAACAGTCCTCGTACCTACATAATTGATGAAAGTTTAGGTTCAACTATATTGTATTTAAATAAAAGATTCGAAGAAAAAGTAACACAAGCTAATCTTTATTTATAATAAATTTAAAAAATTATGAATTAGTCGTTACATATGTAGCCATTTACATACATAACAAATAATTAACTATTATTAATAATTATTATTAAAAGTAAATAAAGTCCATCCAAAACTGGGCATTTCTGTTCAGGGGATGTTCGGCTATGGTGGCCATTACTGAGCTTCCGAGCTTTCCTCTTCCAAAGGCAATTCCAGAATTTTAGGCCCATACAATAATACATACGCACAGTGCCAGTCACCTGTAATAAAATAATTTGCATAGTACCACAAAGATATGGACTTATTTCAGTTTACTAATTTTTATGAAAACAAGTATTTTTTACCTCCCCCCGACAGCTTTAAAATATCTTCGGTTGGTACGGGCGAAACCGTATCATCATCACATTTAAACCAATTATCGTTTGCCTGACGAATCCAGCCAACATAATGACCGCTGGACGATGATCGTCCTTTATGTGTCAAAACTGCTTGGAGAGTGTAATATCCGCTGTTATTACTTCCAACATCTGTAATCAATAAATGATGGCTAGAAATTTCTATTGCCTAATTCATGTAGTAGTTGAAACAGTAAAAATTTAAATATCAGTCAAGAACATACCATCTTCAAACCAGTATGGAACAGTTTTTCCCTTTTCTTTTGTTTTTGCATCACCCTTGCTTTTCCCTTTGCCCTTTGTAGCGGCCTCAACTTGGGCATCTTCTAATTCCTACAATACTTGAACTCAGAATTCTGGTAATTTACACTTTTATACTACTTTAAGCTAGACACTATTACCTTAAATCGTGAACGCATAGGTGTAAGTTTTTCTTGCAGTTCGGGAGAACAGAGCTCAAATGCATCAAAGTCAAGAGGAAACTTGACATCCTTTAGAATTTTTGCATTTATAGACTCCTTTTCTTTGAAATAAAATCTCACAAACTGGATAGTTAAATAAGCCGGCAGTCTGCTTATTTTTGACTAAAAATAAAAATGAAAGTATTGAAACACAAAAAACACTAACCCCACTTACAGTTTTGGTGTACACGGCATCCCTTTCAAGAGTAGTTGACATCTTCGTAATTTGTTCTTGCATTTTCTATGAAAACGTACAAATGCCGTTACAGGTTTTCGATTGTGTCATAATAATACTCACTGATCTAAGACCAGAATTCATATAGCGTACATCTTGTGATATAAAACAGCTAATTTGTAAAAACTGTTCCTTGGTTTTTGTAGATGGCTCTTCTTCTGATTCTACACATTTCCATTCCACATCGAATGTTCCTCCAAAGTATTGATCAATTAAAGATCTAAAAATATGAAAACACATACACATATTTCAACGGGCACATACATACACAGCACATAAATAAGTAGGAGATATTTCATATTCACCGGAATTAAATTGAAATCTTCATGATTATTAGGACTATTAGAACAAATGAACATTACAACTTTTTTCAAATTTCCAAACGACCGACAGTAGAAATATTTAAAATATCAATTGATTTGGGGATTATTAATGTATTTTTTACGTAAAATAATATAATCAAGTAAGAACTGAGTCTTTCGCAGTTACTCGAATTATTCTTCTTAACATAGAACTTCGGCTTAGACCGCGTAGTATTTGTAGATGAACACCCAGCATTCTCTGGCTTAATGTGCCTTGCACCTTGTGAACTCGAGCAAAAACCGGCGCGATGGCCATGCGCTTTGGTGGCTCGT
This sequence comes from Agriotes lineatus, assembly GCA_940337035.1. NCBI lineage: Eukaryota > Metazoa > Arthropoda > Insecta > Coleoptera > Elateridae > Agriotes > Agriotes lineatus. The sequence goes on along the minus strand of CALNHX010002394.1, from coordinate 171,988 downwards.
GTTGTTTGAGTATCTTGAGAACGAGGATACTTAGGCAGATTTGACTTTTTTGCTTTTTGTGCATCCATATTGACTAATGTTTTGCAAGACTTTGCAGCTTGCATCATCAGAGTGAAAGTGGAAAAAGAAGAGGAAAATTTAAAAAAAACACCGATAAGACACATACGATCCATCAAGAACCAAACTTATATAAAAAAAAACTTTTTAACTTAAAAATAATATAAAAACGCACCAATTTGTGGGAGGAAAAAAAAGTAACCTCAAAATCAAAGTGGAAGAACAACAAAAAACCACTCACCCAAAAATGCTACAATTTTCTTGATATTTAAAATCCAATTAGTACAGGCGCCAGGGAATTTTTACATGCAATTCTTGGTACCAGCATTTTGTGTTAATGGGTGGGTGGGGGGCTGTGCTCTGAGTCTAATTTTAAGTTTTCGGATCGATCGGAGAAATTGTTTTTCCGCAATATCGGAAGAAGTGTTGAAAACGGTTTTTTAGCAATTTCTCGTTTCCTGTTGCTCTGATGCTGAAATTGCATCAATACAAGTTTGTAGTTTATGAAATTCCTCACAACTTTTGGAAATGCCTTTTTCTCGTGCGCTCAACAATTCAGAAGTTGTTACCCCATAAAGCCAAGAAATTAAGGGTTGAAATGGGTTTTACGTAAATATATCGCTTTCAGTTAATCCTACGATAAAAAATACTCTTATATTTTTTGTAGAACAACTAATTTGCATAAAATTTGTGTATGAGTATTTTTCCATTTGGACAATTATTTACCGTTCTACAGCGCCGCAAATGTCGCAAGTCACGTAAACCGTACATTTAATGTGCACTTTCGAACGGCCCTGTTCCTTTGAGGTACAGTTTGTAGCGCGTCTTTTTATGTGGTTTCTGCGATATGCCTACTCCACGAAGTGTATTTCTAACAGTCTCACACCTCCCATGGTCTTTTTGATGGATCGGGTTCTGCATCGTTGATCCCACTCATTGCAGAATCGTTGATTTTATCGCCCTTGTCAAGTTGTGTTTCCTTTGAAAAGAACTCTGAAAGAGAAAATATGTCGTCGTCGTAATTGATGTGATATTTGTCAACATCTGTAGTAAGCATTCTGGAGAATTCCTGCACGTTCTCACAGGATTCTCCGGTGGGAAGCAAATGACGGTGCACTTTAAACCCGCTTTGCGACAGCCATAGGCCTTTCCACATTTGGTCTTGCACCCGCATGAAATTAATTTTATTATTGCAAGAGGCGCGGGAAGCTCAGTGCTAGACACCTGTGTAAACGTTCGGCCACTTTTCTTTCAGCCCCATCTTCCCGCGGGTAGTGTCACTAAACTTAAACAAAATAAAAATTTATATTCAAAATGAACGATTCACTACTCACCAGGTGAAGAACAATCAATTCGGTTATTCTGTTATTTGATTAATTTTTTGAATCTAGACTGTAATGTTTTTCTTTGCAAGCCCGGAAAACTGAATACGAAGGAACAGCATTACTCTACATCATGCGTGAAACACGGTGAGGCTGTATCAAAGCATATCTTGTTCTTGCATGCATTTTCTGGTTGTGACACAACATCGGCTGCTTACGGTATGGGCAAAGTGAAATTTCTTAAAACCCTAGAAAAGACCACTACCCTGGAATCTGCAGCGAATCACTTTGTACAGAAAGATGTAGACGCGGATATCATCGCATTAGCGGGAGAGCAATTTTTTATTGCGTTGTACGGTGGAGACATCCATAAAGACAAGTCAATCAACTTGCTGCGATACAAACACTTCGCGAAATCCCTTGTGAAGTCAACGTTTAATCTGGAATCCCTGCCACCTACAAAAGACACGGCCAGGATGCACGCATTCCGGACATACCATCAAGTTCAATCCTGGCTTGGAAATGACACTCTACCCGCGGAAAGATGGGGCTGGAAGAAACGTGGCCGTACGTTTACACCGGTGCCTAGCACTACTCCAATAATTAAATTATTTTCATGCGGGTGTAAGACCAAATGTGGAAAGGCTTGTGGCTGCAGCAAAGCGGGTTTAAAGTGCACCGCCATTTGCTCCACATGAGCCGGGTAATCCTGTGAGAACGTGCAAGAAATCTCCAGAATGCTTGCTACAGATGAAGACGATTACCACACCAGCTACGACGATGACATATTTTCTCTTCCCGAGTTTGTTTCAAGGGAAACACAACTTAACAAGGGCGACAAAATCGACGATTCTGCAATGATTGGAATTGACGATGCAGAACCCGGCCCATCAAAAAGACCAAGGGAAGTGTAGAAATACACTTCGTGGATTAGGCCTATAGGGGAGACCATGTAAAAAAACGCGCCACAAGCTGTACCTCAAAGGTGGTGTGGAAAAGAGTTGGTGCGACACACTCGAAGGAACAGGGCCGTTCGAAAGTGCACACTAAGTGTACGGTTTAAGTGACTTGCGACATTTGCGGCGCTGTAGAACGGTAAATAATTGTCCAAATGGAAAATACTCATACACAAATTTTATGCAAATTAGTTGTTCTACAAAAAATATAAGAATATTTTTTATCGTAGGATTAACTGAAAGCGATATATTTACGTAAAACCCATTTCAACCCTTAATTTCTTGGCTTTATGGGGTAACAACTTTTGAATTGAGGAGCGCACGAGAAAAAGGTATTTCCAAAAGTTGTGAGAAATTTCATAAACTACAAACTTGTATTGATGCAATTTCAGCATCAGAGCAACAGGAAACGAGAAATTGCTAAAAAACCGTTTTCAACACTTCTTCCGATATTGCGGAAAAACAATTTCTCCTATCGATCCGAAAACTTAAAGTTAGACTCAGAGCACAGCCCCCACCCACCCATTAACCGAAAATGCTGGTACCAAGAATTGCACGTAAAGCCCTATTAACGATTTCCCTGGCGCCTGTACTAAATAGGAAACAAGCTTATAATAATAATATATCAACTCAACATTACAACCATAGACGTTCCAAGTTTTGGAAACAACATTATACAAACCCAAGGAAAAAATAAAGAAAGAGGAATTTAACATTAAAGTTTTCATTTCCATATAAGATACAACAAAAGAAAAATAATTAGTGAAAATCAACTATGCAGTTCATGGACAAATAACCACAACCAACAGAGATTTGCCAAATAAAAACGCTCCTATTAGTTAAAAAAGATACATGTGCCTTTTAAATGTTTTGTCCTAAAATGTCTGAGAAAGCTAAATTAAATTAGCGAAACGTTACGCTAAATGTATGTTTCATTATCAAATATTATATAAACCCGTTTGACACAACCAATCAGTCATCTTACAACTATTATTAGTACAGTAAATCAAAATACATTGAAATTTCTCATAAGCAGACACCGTGGTGTCATGATTTTTGTCCGCTAAATGGAGGTGTCCTCTTAATAGAAGTGCCTTAATTTTCAATTTTTTTTGTTTAACCCTAGAACGTATACATCTAAGAAAGTTACATTAACGCATATGTGGTGTCGTATACGACACCACACCTTTTTTTGTTTAATGAGGCAGTTTAAATTTACTGTACGCCTTTTTTAATATCTGGAAGTTAATTTTGACTGCATAGATGCATATTAAAGCACAAAACGGAAGTTAAAGTTGTTAAAATATTTATTTATGAGTATGAATAAATTAATTATTAAATCTAAGGAACTGATCAGGTACTAATATCTACGTTAAACAGTTTTGACAAATAACTACATTGTGATTTTTTAAAAACTCAATTGCAGCAGGCCCTGGACAGCCTGAATCAGTTGGCAATACTGAAGTGTATTGTTGGTGACACTGTCTGTGTCAAAACTGACACAAAACCTAACCTGGTAACCTCGAATTTGACATAGACTTACAGTGTCACCAACAATACATTTCAGTATTGCCAACTGATTCAGGCTATCCAGAGCCTTTTTAAAAAATCATTCGGTTGTCTCTGTTCAGCACATAAATTACACTGCAGGTTATCAGGTTAGGTTTCGCGTCAGTTTTATCACAGACTGACGCGAAACCTAACCTGCGAACCTCGAATTTGACATAGACTTACAGTGCCACCAACATATTATTCATACGTTTGAATTTCCACAGCTCGCAGAGGATAATTTTTTTTGGATCTCTCGATATTTGCGTCATAACCTCAAAAAGTTATTTAATGTCAATTGAAATTAGTTCTAATATAGCCCCTCTATTTACAAATAGTAGCGACATCCTGGGGCAAACCTGATGCAAACATGAAAATACAAAAAGTTACTAAACGGTAAATTTCAGTGTAAACAGTGAAAAAATAACTGATCTGAGTACCTGAAATCCTTTTCTGCCACTATTTTTACACTTATCGACACAACACCGTGGCATTTCCACGTCCTCGACTTAGAATTTGCCCCCGAAGAGAAAAAAAAATAAAATCACGACAAATGTCAATGTCACATTTTAATTAATTATACAATTTCCTTGGCAATTTTTAAATATGCTAGGGACTTAAGGGATACCAACGTGATTTTGCCCCAGCGGCAACATCAAAGGTTGTCGCTACTATTTATAAATAGAGGGGCTATAAGTTCTAATTATAAGGGTCGCCATCTCTGTTCCTTTTAGTAATTATAGTTAAAATATTATCGAGTGACCTTTGTAATATATTATTTTGGTTGCCTGCTCCACTCTATCTGTTCGGCGGCTCAAGTATAATAGCTAACTGGCAATCCTATAAAGACAGTAGTGATAGCTATTTTAACAAATTCCACTTCGCATTACGTTACTATGAAAATTATGTACGTAAACTGGCAGATGGCAAGTTGTTACCGACCAACACCCACCGAGAAAACTTGTTACGTGATTGCATAGATGGCGTCATATGCGACACCAAGTAACTAAAAAACTAATTGTAAAGCTTGTAACAATTTTTGGAAATTAAAAATGAAAGGGATATATCAACAATAATCTTCTGGAGAGTTACTGAAAATTTGAATATGATAACATAACAGCAAATCACTAAAAACTAGATAGTTAAATAGGTGGTGTCTCATATGACGCCACCTATGCGTTCTAGGGTTAATCTTTATTTGAATATAGGACGATAAAAAATAATACATTTTTAAATACATACATATAGTCCTACGTTTGCTTTTCATTATGACATTGCTGTAAAAAGGTAGCTTTAGTACATACATCTTAGCTTATAGCCGAATTCAGCCCTCCCATAGTGTCGATTTCTTGACCCATAGGGTCACCGGCGCTATTAATCACGCCACAAACGATCTCCGAGACGTGCTGTCCAAAATATGGAAAGAGGATTGTATTACAATTTCAAAATGTGGCGTTTGTGGACATTCATTCGTCTCCAGAGGCTGGCCCAAGGGTGCGAGCGCAGAGCATTATTTAAATACGGTGTAATTCACGTATTAATAAAGCTGATGTAATACTTTGTCCTTAATTGGCAATATCTTTATTATTTATCTACATACATATCAACTGCATAGAGTGACCACCTTTCAATTTATATAAACCCTGAGATCTTTCATGAGTAAAAAAGGGTTTTTTCAATGAGAAATACAGAATGTTTATAGAAAACAAAAAGCAATAAAAAGAAAACAATGTTGTTGTTCCTTACCATTAATGGTTAGCAAATATAATACAGGGTGTAACTCATATACTTGCCCAATAACTGGCCCATATCGTACGTTACAAATTGGCCAAAAACGTTCATATAAGTATAGTTTCAATTCTCAATCTTTACGGAGATACTAATAGTAGGGGAGGGGGGGGTGTGAAGGTTTAAAATGAGATTTATGTCATTTTACTGTAAATTAGGAAAGAATATTCAAATGAAAATTGGCAAATCTTTTCCACTAGTAGAATGTAATTTATTAGCAACTCGTATAAATGTTTTCTTTAAAAATTCCTAACGGATAAAAATTTCGTTAAAAATGTATTAAAAAACTTTTTTTACTTGAAAACGTTTTAGCTCGTTTTGGTTTTTTCTTAAATCCAATAGTTTTTTACAAAACAAATACATTATGCGTTGCCAGTTTCAACATCTAGTAAGTCTCCTATTGGTAGAAAATATCTCCCTGTTTGAATACGCAATGTCATAGGTGAAGTTACAAGAGCCAATTTCCTTTTTCATTTTTTATTGTCGAAGGAACTAGTGATATTGTTGTTTTTTAAAAATTTGGATGTATTATTCAATTTTCACTTCTATTAATAATTTTTTGTCACGAATGGGGGTGGACGATATTTCTAAAAATATGAGTTACATAACATTGTTTGGATACAAGTTGTAGGTACTAAAGTGCACATTAATGAAATGAATTTATCATACAGGGTTGCTAACAAAAGTGTGGCGAACCAAACCTACTCTTTTTTTAAATAGAATGCGCTATATTTAAGTATAATATAAAGTTGTAAGGGGATTCTCAACCAGGGGTAGGCGTACGTCTAGGGGTACACAATGTGGTTCCAAGTGGTGCACGTGGTTGTTTATAAAAAATGGCGGACTTCATTTGTTTTGTTTAAAAAAATAGTTATATTATAGACAATTTAACTGGTGTCATTGTCAACCAATGGCATTCATCAATTTAAAAATAAACTACCAATTAAACGATTAATTTAGTGATAATAATTCGAGAAGCTTTATTTCAGCGACAACTTTTTCTGTAACTATTTTCTAATGAAAAGTTAAATTGTCAAGACGAATAGGACTCTAGGTCGAAATATTGCACACAATTTTAGCTCTTCAGATTGTCTCGCTTCTGTTGCTTTAGAAAATAACGACTCGTGCAAGCACTCGTCGTTATTTTCGTCGACGCAGAAACTCGTATTTGAATCGCAAAAATTATTGTCGGGAATATTTTGACCTCTCATCCTATTATTACTGAAAATTATATGTGGATAACCAACCCTCTTTCTACAATGTGAAGCAATTCTGTTTTATCCACGATCGATATTTCTTGTGATATGACATACAAAGAAAAATTTTCTGTGTCCGGCATCATTTTGGGCACGCCTACTGAGATCTTTCTAAATATAGCCGATAAAGCAGTGTGAAGGCTTTTGTCATTTCTAATTAAGTACAGACATGCGAGTGTGGCTTTGCAAAATATATTGCTATACAAAAACCGTAATCCTTGACACTTGAGTCTGTATTAAGTGCCAGTTTACTTCCTCACAAACAAATTTTGAAAAAATCGCTGATAACTTGACAAGTATCTTATTAAATTTAGTGCTATTATCCATATATTTACTAATTTGATTTACCAAAACATGTATACATACTATTAATTTCCTAAATTGTTTATGTTTTAGGTATAGATTTATCTTTTTTATGAATATTTTTCTATTGAGTTTTTTTTGTTTTAATATGAGCATTGTTAGTATTTTTGTGATTTAAATTACTAAAAATATAAATAATATAGGCATTCTTTGTATTTTTTTGTAATTTTTGTAAAATACTTCGTCAATCATTAACCTTTCAGAGTTAACATACGGTCTGTGAGTCCGGCGTTCCCCATTTTATCCGAAAACTTTTGAAAACGTATACTCAAAGCGCTGACCCGTTCAGTACCTTCAAGTTAGGTGTATGGCGTGCAGTGTACTAGGTTATATCTGAAATAGGACTTTCCGTGCTTACGTCATTAACATATTCGGTCTCGTATACCGTACGTTATCGTTAGTGTTAAAAAATGTTAACGGTAATTTCAAGGTGTGTTGTCTGTTTTTGTTCAGTTTATATGAAAACAATTTGTTTAGGTCAATAGTCAGTATGAATTATGAACTGGAGCAAGTAGAACGACTACATGATGAAATTGGTTCTGATTTGGAAATAAAGTATGATGACGAAGAAGAGGACGATTAGTGTGATGCAGATATACAACTAGAAGATACAGATTCTGAACAAAAGTTAGACATGGTAGATGATTCTACAACAAATATTGATGCGAACAAACCCATAAGAAATTTCATTGAACCTACTTTTACTGACAAGCATGGCAAAACGAAATGGAAAAAACATCCCCCTGTTCGAAACGTCAGAAACTTTAGTTCATTATGTTTCGCTTATTTCTTGGTCTGTATAAGAAAAACTTTTTTTTTTGTTCTTAGACACCCTACTTTTACAAAATGTATGCATCAAATATATTTTATTAAACATTCCCGTGGTTTAAATCAAATGTAGCTATAAACAAAGAGCACTTTGCTATAAATAAATAAAATCTTTTTCGAAGAACACTTCTTTCACTTTCGAAATTCAGATACACAACTGAGGATTAAGGTTGAAAAACATAGGGTGCATATGAAAAGAGGTAATTCCCCTAGTTTCCTAGCTAGTGTCTTAACACGCAATTTATATTGCACCCCATACCACACATATGAAAACATGTAATTCCCCTAATTCCCTAGCATTTAAGCACATAATAATTAGTAACAATATTTAAACATTTCCAGATTTTTCTTGCCCACGTCCTGTTAACAGGGAGTCCTCTTAATAGAGATGCCCTTGCATTTAAACTACATTGGTTCCCGACGGTGCAAAGAAAAATGTCCGCTTAATGGAGTTGCCGTTATGACGTTATGAGAGATTTCACTGTATCAAAGTTACCTGAAAAAATTCTTCTACTGAAAAATAAGACAAGTAATGTCTGGTTTTCCGCAGATATAGCTATTTATGTATCAAATTACAAAATAAAGTGTTTTTCGGTCAATTTGATTCATATAAATTTTTATATCGAGAGAAAAAAAAAAAACTGTTCCTCAGCGAGCTGTGGAAATTCAACATATGAATAATTCGAGGTTATCAGGTTAGGTTTTCCGACAGATATGACACAGAATGACGCAAAACCTAACCTGCTAACCACGAATTTGACATAGACTTACAGTGCCACCAACATATTCATAAGTTGAATTTCCACTGCCCGCTGAGCAACAGTTTTTTTGGATCTCTCGATAGTAAATAAATTTACTTAAATCTACAAAGTTGTTCTAAATTTTCATATTAGCACTAGCGTCAATATTGCAACTAGTGCGAATATATGCATCATTTTAACGTTGAAAATGACAGCAAAATGTCATTATAGTAAGTCAAAATTCCAGAAAAAATATTATACAGTCCCTATAATTAGTTAGTTCTGCTCCTTTTTGATTCGTTTCTTGTATTGCCATTAGATCTATTTTGTACTTTTTCACTTATGAGTCAGAAGAGAAGGAAGGAAAAGTAAAGGAAATATCGATGAATAGCAAATAAAAATTATAATGTTTAGGGTTAGTGAAGCCAATGATACAGGGTGTTAGAAAATACGTTTGGATATTTTACCTGCTTATAGATCTCATCAATACAAACAAAAAGGTACTAATAAACATGGGTCTGGAAACGCTTCGCTTCCGAGCACCAATAAACCTTCAATTCAAAGTTTCACTAAAATCGGCTAAGGGGTTCAGATACGTGGAAAAATATGGGCTTTATTGTTTTTTTGAAAACAAAGCGAGATATGATAGTTGCTTTATTAGAAAAAATATAAAAATTGCAAGAAATCTGCTGAGCGTTATTTTTTTGTGAAAAAACCTGGAATTACTGGATCAACTGTAATAAGTCCAAAAGATACCTCATAAAGTTATAAACAAACTGTAACAATTTCATTAAAATCGCCCAAAGCGTTTTTTAGATAACAATAAAGAACAGATTTTTTTAAAAAACTTTAACACCCTGTATCTCGAAAATGAAGCGTTGCTGGACCCATGTTTATTAGGACTTTTTTGTTTGTATCGATGAGATGTATAAGTGGGTAAAATATCCGAACATATTTTTTAAACACCCTGTACTATCAAAGAAAGCAGAAACATTTAAGAATAAAGTATGATTGAGCAAATATGTATGAAAGCAAAATGTTGGAAAGATGGACACAGCATTTTTCAGAACTATTAAAAAATGAAACCAATTAAAACTACTTAATAGACGAATTTTAAATATCTATACTGAAGAACCAAATTGACAATAAATAAAACTCTAGGGCAAAATAAAAACTAGAAAATGAAATTTTCTAAAACAACTATTAAAAATATGGAATCAAGAGGAAAATGCCCAACAATCAGAAAAAGCTATTTCATTGTGATTACCATTGAGGGATAGCACTGATAAATACAGAATATAAATAACGCTAGCTTAAAGAATAACAAAGCACATGAATCAAGCAATAGGGGAATACCAGAGCGGACTTAGAAGAAACAGATCACTGAGAGATTAGAGATCCATCATCAGGCAAATACAACATAGCGCAAAACATAGTGCTGTGAATAGCAACACACAATTAACTAAGAGCTGCCTAATACCATACTAATTTATACATGAAGAACAACTGCATGTCAAGTAAGAACTCTTAAGGAAATATCATAAGCATAAGCACTGGGTTCAAACCCTCAAACACAGAGATCCCACATTGCTAGTCCTGTTCAACTTACTGGAAGAAGTTATAAGGAAAGATGACATGGCATTAATAGCAAAAACACGAAGCTCAACTAGAAAATGAAGTAGAAAAGAAAAAAATGACTACATGGCAACTGAAGACACGGAACATGGAGAGGACAGTCTAAAAATAAGCGAATATACATTTAAAGAGGTGCGGCCATTGCAGAATAGTATATTGTGTGTTAAGAGCTGAAAGTGCATTCTTGCCGCTTGCGCATGAATATTGCTGGTTGAGACGAAGTCGAAACCAGCAATCATGCAAAAGCGGCAAGCGCACTTTTAGCTCGAAATATACTATTTTTTCGACGACTGAGCATATTATTAAAGGAAAATATCAAATTTCGTTTTATCGCAAAAATTAATTGACAATCAAGTTAACATTACTCGCGCAGTCTATATGACATGTGACGCGATTATTTCCACAAATGACGGGCGTTGTCAAGGAAACATTCGGACGTGGCTACCTATTTTGTTCACGCGGAAACCCAAAACGCTCGGCGAGCGGCAAAAAGATGAAAACGCACGCTCAGCTGCAAATGCCAACTTTCTGTTGTCAAATGACAGTGAGAAAAATCTACTTTCGATGTCAGTCGTCGAAAAAATATATTGTATAGCTGTTTTCTGACATCTAGTAGTTACTGTAATTAACTGTCACTGTGACCACAATTAAATATGGGACCAATTTAGAACATGGAATCTACAAGGTCTTAACGCACCAGAAGCACTAAAGAATCTTATTATATATATATATATATATAGTGGCTGGACACCCCAAGGGGGGTTATGCCGCTTTATAAGCTTTCTAGATCTTATTTTGGGATAGATCAGTTCCCATCTTGGTTTATTTTAAATCTTGCTGCATATCTCCTGCCATTTTTTCCTGTCTTTTGTGCATTCTTGCCACCTGTATACTCCAATACCTCAGAGGTCTTCAGTAACTTCTTGCCACCATGTATTTCTTGGTCGTCCCCTCCTTCTTACACCTTCTGGTTTCCGATCGAGTATGGTGTACATAATTGAACTGGTTCCGGCCCTCCAGACGTGTCCTAGCCATTTAGCCCTCTGTTGTTTGATCTTCTTGACTATATCTTCGCCTATTTCTTCATTTAATTCATGGTTCATCCGGCTCCTGTACTCATTTCCCTCCTTTACCGGGCCTAATATATATCTTAATATTTTTCTCTCCATTATTCTCAGGTCCTCTTCTTGTTTTTTTGTCATTGTCATTACCTCTGCAGCGTATAACATTACCGGTCTGATAATTGTCGTATATATTTTCAGTTTAGTGTTTTTCCTCAGCATCTTACTCTGTAGCATTTTCTTATTTGCGTAGAATGCTCTATTGGTTAATGCTATCTTCTCATTAATTTCCGTCCTCTTGTCTCCACTGTTATTTAGGGTGATTCCCAGATATTTGTTGTTTTCATTTATTCTTAGTCCTATTGCCGATCCCTCAGTTACTATCTCCTTTAATATCTCTTCCATTATACTGCGGTTTCTTGTAATAATCACTAGGTCATCGGCATATGCAATTATTTGACTTCCTTTTATTTTTAGCGTTCGTTTGTCTATTTTCCGCAACACATATTCTAGGGCCAGATTAAAAAGTGTCGCTGAGAGAGCGTCGCCCTGCCTTACTCCTTTGTTTATCTGAAATTCTTCTGTATTTCCCACTTGTGTCCTTACTGTTGCTGTTGTTTTAACTAATGTAACCTTTATTAATCTTCTCAGTTTAGCAGATACTCCTAGTTCCTTCAATGCTTTCATTAATTTAGTTCTTCTAACGCTATCGAAGGCTTGTTCAAAGTCTATGAAGAGAGCTTCCAATTCCAGCTGGTATTCATGTGCTTTTTCAATAATTTGTTTGATAGTGTGTATTGCCTCGACTGTCGACTTCCCTGCCCTGAAACCGCACTGGTATTGTCCTATTATGCGATCAGATTGCGTTTTCAGTCTTTTCTGTATTAGTGAGGACAGGATTTTGTAAGCGTTATTTAGCAATGTTAATCCTCTGTAATTTTTACATAGTTGTTGATTTCCTTTTTTCTGTATGTTTATAATTTCTCCTGTTTCCCATTCCTTTGGCATTTTTTCCTCGGCCCATATTCTTGTGATCAAATGATGGAGTCTTTGCAAAACTTCTTCACCTCCATATTTTAGTAGTTCCATGTTGATCCCATCTATTCCTGGCGCCTTCCCCTTATGGCTTTTGTTGATAACCTCTTGGATCTCTTCTTTTGTTGGTGCCTCCGATTCCGCACTTTCTACCTCTTCTTCAGAGTCTTCTTCTTCCTCTTCTAATACTCGTTCTTCGTCCTCATTTAGCAGTTCCTTATAATATTGTGCCCATATCGCTTTATATTGGCGCTCATCTTCCGCTATTTTTCCTTCTTTATCTCTTATACCAATCACTTTCCCTCTGTACACTTTATTCTGTGCGTTAATTTTTTTGTAGAACATTTTTGTGTTTATGCTTTTACTTTCCAATTCTATTTCCTTAATTTTGTTGTCCATCCAGTCCCTTTTTGTTTTTCTGTTAATCCTTTTAGATTCCTTCCTCCATTTTTTATATTCTTCTAGGTCGTTTTCGTTATCCGAGCTTATCCATTTTATTCTCGCTTCGTTTTTCTTTTGTAATACTTCTTTACAATGCTCGTCGAACCACTCTCTTTTTGGTATTCTTCCTTTTTGTCCTATGTGCTCTGCTGCTGCTGAGTTGATGCAGTCTGCCACTTGTCTCCATTCCATTTGTATATTATTTCCAGCTGTATTTACTTTGTTTAGTTCGTTGGTAACATATGTTGCGTATTTATGACGTACATTTGTATTATTTAGCCTTTCAGTGTCCCATCTGTTTCTTTTGCTCCTTTTTATTTTGGGTATCTTTATTTTCTGTTTTATTTTTGCTGTCACTAAAAAATGGTCAGAGTCTGCGCACGCCCCTCTGAAGGTTCTAACGTCTTATCTTATTAGAGAAGCTAAAAGATACAAAGTGCAATTAATGACATTACAAGAAACAAATATAAAAGCAGAATCAGAAAACGAACATGAAGACTATATATTCCTTAACTACGGAGGAAACGAGAATAAATTAGGAACAGGATTCTTAATCCACAAACAAATACAGGATACAATTATAAGTGTAAGAGGAATAAATGAAAGACTAAGTTACATAAGATTAAAAGGGCATAATAAATGTACATGCACCAACAGAGGAGAGCAGTGACGAACAAAAAGAACAATTTTACGAAGAAATGGAGAGAGTGTACGACAGTTGTCCAAGATTCCACATTAAATTGTTAATGGGAGACTTTAACGCTAAACGAGGAAAAGAAAGAACTTACGAAGGTACATTAGGGAAATATAGTCAACATGCCAAGACCAATGACAATGGAGGAAGACTTCTGAACTTCATTGCACAAAAAGAACTACTAGTCAAAGCCACATACTTACAAAACAGATATATATAAGGGGACTTGGATTAGTCCGGACGAACATACCATAAACCAAATTGATCACGTATTGATTGAGAAAAAGCATACGAACAAAGTAGCAAATGTAAGAAGCCAAAGAGGAGCGGACATAAGCAGCGACCACATAATGGTAAGAATAACAGTAAAGAAAGAAATAACCCAAGCATATATCTAATACTTACTATATTGCTAGCGGCTATGAGTGGAAAACTGGCCGATGAAGTGAGACACACAACCAACTCCTTCATGTATACGGTGAGCTGTACGCAAGCGCGGCGGCGCCGTCCGCCCAATGGGGAAGTGGTCCCGCCCAATGGGGAAGTGGTCAAGTTTAAAATTCGCTTCTAAAGGCGGAGTTCGAATTCTCACGCATGCGCACGAGACGCGTTATACTCTAAGTGAGACTATGTCGGCGCCGTAATGTTTTCTGACGTTTTCAGGCCCTACCAGCAATATATGTGTATTATATATATGAACCCAAGTAAAAAATGTCAGACCAGGAAGAAGGAAGCTAAACATAGAATCCCTACAAGAAAAAGACATAAAAACAAATATATAGAAGTAATAAATAAAGGATTAGAAGAGATAGATAATGAACATTAATGAAGAATGGAGAGAAGTAAGCAAACTAATGAAGCGGAAAAAATACTAAGGAAAGTGAAAAAAGCGAAAAACGGATGGTTTAACAAAGAATGCACAAGAGCAATAGAAGAAGGAAAACGAAACTGGAGTACTTAAAAGACAATAGTAAAGAAACTAAAGATAAATATAAAGAAACTAGAAGAACAACAAAGAGTATAATTAGAAATAAAAAACCACGAAAGAGATAGCAAAATGAATTAAAATGGTTCTATGCGAAAACGAGAGAAATGAAAAAGAAAAAAACCAACAAATAACCATGGAAAAAAGGACACAAAATAGCGAATAAGAATGAAATCAAAGAACTATGGGTTGAATATTACGAACAAATGTTCAACGATGAAGTGAAATGGGAAGAAGAAACGGAAGATATGGAAGAGAACCAAAATGAAGAAGTCCCAAAGCCAGAAGAAGTGGAAAAAATAATAGCGGAACTAAAAAACAACAAGGCAGCAAGAAGTGATGGAATATACAATGAGTATTTGAAATATGGAGAAGCAGCACTGAATAGAAATGTCTGGAGGCTGGTTCAGGTTTCTGTTGGTTGCACTGGTTCTTTATCCCTATTTTTTAAGCACATGAATGAGACTGCATTCATGTTTTAAGCCAATGTAGTCAATGGCACTTAAAGGGATGATAATTAGATAACTACTCAAAGTGCAGCCTCACACTTCAAATTTTAGGCTTAGAAAGGTAGTATCGATGTCATTGAATCAAACAGTAAATGTTGATTGAGTTATTACAAAAATAAACCGTCTATTTATACAAAAAAAAATTAATTACTTAACTAAATAAAAACATTTCAAAGTACAAAGGTGTAGTTCACTAGAACGAGTCTAATATTACAAAATAACTATTCAGCGGTTAAGCAGTATCGCTTCCTGCTTTGTTTGCAAGTACGACCGCTGAACTCTTGATTATAGGTCGTTTATTTGCGTAAGTTGCTTGGTTGCAGTTTGCGGTCTTTAAACCGGTGTAATTATGAAGCAAAAACTGGCTTTTAAATTGTGAACAATATTTCGTAAATTTTGACTGAAATTTATATCTGTTTAATTCAAAATTAAACAGCACTAACGGAAAAAATCTACAAGTTAATAGTGAAGATATGGCAGGAAGAAGAAATACCGGATGATTGGAAAGAATCAGTGATAATACCAATCTATAAAAAAGGAAAACCAGGGAAATGCGAGAACTACAGGCCAATAAGTTTACAAAATGTAGTATACAAAGTATTGGCAAAAATAATAAATCAGAAATTAAAAATAACAACAGACCAACATCTAGAAGAACATCAATGTGGATTTAGGTCAAATAAATCTACAATAGACCAGATATTCACTATTAAACAAATACAAGAAAACTGTTGGAATAAAATCTATGCGCTCTTCATTGACTTTCGACAAGCCTATGATACAGTTAAAAGATCCAAGATAATAGAAGTATTAAAACAAATCAACTGTCCCAAGAAACTGCAGAATCTAGTAAAGCTAACACTAAAAGAAACAATGAGTAAAGTAAGAACGAGAAACATAGAAACAAAACAATTCCCAACATACAGAGAGCTAAAACAAGGAGACCCAATGTCCAGTATGTTATTTAATCTAGTACTAGAAGAAGTAACCACGAGAAGTGATATCGAAAGAAATAGTAACATACTCAAAGGACCACATCAATGTTTAGCGTTTGCCCATTATGTACTAATATTAACGAGAACAAAATATGAACTACGGAGAATAGCAAAAGTAATAATAAAAAATGCAAAAGAAGTTGGCCTCGAAACGAAAGAAAAGAAGTCACTGCAAATTAACATCGAAAACAAAGTATACAATCTAAAACAAGAAGATAGTGCAATATGCCTAGGAACGGAAAGATCGTCCAATGGGAGATTAAGCGAAGAAATAAAACGAAGACTAATAATGGGATCTAAGTGCATGGGAGTATACAAAAAGCTATTGAGCTCAAAAGTTTTTTCAAGACCAATAAAAATTAAACTCTATAAAACAATTATAAGACCAATAGTTACATACGCGAGCAAGTGTTGGGTGATGACAAGACAAGAAGAGAGCAAAGCAAAAGCCTGAGAGAAGAAAATATTAAGATATGGAGGAATAAACAAAGGGGGTATTTGTAGAAGAACGACAAATAAAGAATTAGAAAACCTCTACAAAGATGCAACAATAGTTAAAATAATAAAACAAAACAGAATAAGATGGGTCGGTCACTTACACAGATTAGAAAGCAAAAGAACAGTTAAGGAAGTATACAAATCAGAACCGGAAGGAAGGAACAAGCGTGGTAGACCAAGGCTAAGCTGGAGGAAAGAAGTGGAACAAGATTTGAAGAAACTGCAAATAAAAGAATGGGAAAGTGTTACACTAGATAGGAAAGCATGGAAAGAAATAGTTGAAAAAGCCAAGGGCCTTTAAGGCCTGTAGTGCTGTTGTATATACATTGAGATGAAAGGTCCCTTTAATTTAGTGTTTATGTTTGTAATATTAATTTAATAAGGGTACCACCCAAAATATTTTTGTATAGTCGTGTTATCAAATCTCAGGTTGATTAAAAGCTACTTATAAATTGATAGCTAAAATAAATAGTTGTATGCCCTTTATAATGTCTTATTTATCTGCAACTAATCAAATAAAAATGCTAGCTCAAATTTCGGTAAAGCAAGACTCTCACTCGGTTAGGTCCACCCTGAATGCATTATTTATTGAAATTCGTTAAGTACGGATCTGTCCTCCGCTATTAGCTCAAACGCACATAATCGAAAACTCTGAAATTAGCTCAAGTGTTAACCAAGATGGATGCCTTTTACAAAATTGCGTTTAATTGAATGATAAATACTGTGAAATCGATCAATTGAATTAGACTGTTTTCCCGGCATTAATTTGTCTTCTGTTTCATAGCTTGCAGGTACGCTATTTCAATTGTTTTTATAGCGTCGGCTTTGAAAAAACAACCTCAACTTTGATTATTGCAATTTCCGGATTTCTGGCTGTTAATGGATGTTCAATGACTGGAATCGGCTTCCTCAGGTCGTACTCTTGCTTTATGGTAAGTTTCAGGCTCCTAGTGCCAACATTTCCATGTAAAAACTAACCTGCGATTTCTGCAGTCAACAGCAACCTCCTCGGGTGATGTCAAGTAGCCGGATCTTCTCCTGGGGGTGCTGGGATTGACGTGCCGGACTCCTATTTGCTGGAGGGACGTGCAGCAGTTGAAAC
The DNA here is from genome assembly GCA_940337035.1 of Agriotes lineatus. Classification (NCBI taxonomy): domain Eukaryota; kingdom Metazoa; phylum Arthropoda; class Insecta; order Coleoptera; family Elateridae; genus Agriotes; species Agriotes lineatus. Next base: position 154,175 of record CALNHX010002394.1, on the reverse strand, counting down.
CCCTGACTCTGGAACCTCTTTCTTGGCTGCAGATCAGGATCGGAGGCTGGAATGAGTATGTCGAAGCTCTCGGAGACCGCAACGATGAGAATTATTTTTGTTATGAAAATTAAAACCCACACTTCCACTTATAGCCTGGTAATTTGTCTACACAATGGTGTACATTATTTTAATAAATTCAAATGGCTTCTATCTTAAAACTCAATTTATTTTGAGACACAAAATCTGGCTGTCATTACATTAATTTATTCATTTGTCAACCTCCATTAATTTGTTATAAACAAAAGCTAGTTAAATTCAAATAAATTGCGGATATTGACATGGTTCAAAACATAAACTTTTTACAATTCTACTTATAATTATGTTTTTGTACACTAATACTATATCTAAAATAATTATTTACATTTATATTAATTTAGCGTATCTATTTTTCACTGCACGTCTTTTTAATTAGCGTTTTAAAAGTTCACATGTCACTGCACTGATCAAAGTATTTAATTCGCGCATTTCCTGCATTTTCTTCCATTTGAAATTCACTGTTTCCTTTTCGTTCATAATTTTAAATTCATATGTGTTTTCTTTTCTGCAAATCCTATAATCCTTGCCTTTTGATTCTTATGGTTTCTTTAAAACGCTTTAATGCCTTCCTTCGTATCTGCCCGTTGCATGTTCTATTGCTTATCCATCTTCCAATTACCTTTCTTATAAAACCCTGACTGGATTTCACTATTAAAATATGCCTGATTTCTACACTTCAATCCCTTGCGTTTTGCAATCCATCTTGTCATTATTAAATTTCATTCGGCTTGGCCTTTACATCTAGCACAAACCTAATTAACTAACTGAACTTACATCCAATTTGGATCCCTGTGCGAATGAGCTTTCTTTACTGCGTTCATTAATTAATTATTCTGCAATTACTGGCATCTCATTACAACTGTATTCATTCTGGCAAATTCAAATTTTAGCTTTGCAGTTATATAAGATATTTCACTCTGAGCTTTCATGAAATGTCCATTAATTTGGCAAAAAAATTCAAATATTTGAAAATATTAACAAGCAACAATGATCTGGGTAAAGATCTTACTGAGATTAAAAAAAAACAACACAAAAAGTAAAAGTGAGAATTCACAAAATAGCAATAAAACCAGTGACATGTCTGTGAAATTCTAACTTTTAACAAGAATATACATGTCTAAAAAGGAAAAATATGTTAATGAAGTAAGAGAAACAATGACCAACTAGGAAAACATAATGACAAGCATAAAGTACTGAGGTTGAGATGACTAGGACATGTAACAAGAATGGAAGAGAAAAGAGGCATATACAGAGGAAGCACAGGATGGATGCAAGTAAGAAACACCCCTAGTTATTAAAAGGGCATCAGCGGACAAGATATCAAAATGATTGGAAAATAGTTATTTATTATACAGTAGTGTTATGTGGATTTTACCCACTAAGAAAAAGTTTGGCCCCTGAGGCCATAGGCCATGTGGGTAATTATGCGTGCAGTATATTTTATCCACACCTCTCAATAAACTCAGAAGAAGCATCAAAACCACTTTGTTTGAAATCACAGTACCTGTTTTTGTAACCTTTTCGGTTACCAGATAACATCAGAACACGGATAGCATTAAACATTATTGCGTAAACCAAAGACTTGCTAGTTGAGTTATTGTAATCAAAAAGTCACTTGTGTGTAATATTGATATTGCGATTGTTAAAATTGCTATCATTATGGGGCGTTTAGTGACAGGTATTGGATAAAAGTAGTCAACAAAACCATGAACGTGTCAGGACCCTAGTGCTTATACAGTGTGTCCATAGGAATACGCACTATAGCGATACATAATGCTAAAAGAACAGAAAGATCAGCTAGTGACTGTCAGCACTCTAAATAGCTGTTCTCATTATAAAAAATTGAAAACTATTGTTAACAAACTGTCGCAAGCTACATCCGTTGCCTATAAAGTTGCGAGTCGGGATGCAAATGTCTTTCTATACGTTATATTGGAGACACACAGTAGAAACAAGTATATTTATAATTCCTACTTTTTTCTGGTATTTCAAAAAGCAACTGCGCTATTTTTACTATCCTGACTATCGCTCAGATTTGTTTTTTCTACTTTATAGCTCTCGAAAAATTGGCCACATAGTGTGCAAACTACTTTCTTCTAACTCTAATAATGGAAATTCTCATTTATTCCCTACGAAAATGAGACAATCTGTACATAAATAATTATAATCCGTTAAATTAATGCAGCTACGAACACTTACTTATAGTTCTCAGCTTGAGCAGCCTCACTAATTTGTTTAGATGGTAGTTTCTGTTGTAGAACTCTTACTAGTTCAGTCCAGCATTCATTTGCGTCCTGAAAATTAATACTTGTAGCTTTACTACTATTTTTAATCGATATGTTTTATAGAAGTTTATATTTGCTGTTCAAAGAAAACATTCAGCAGTTAAATAGTGTACCTGTTGTTGAAATCCTCCATGTTCACTGGTTTCGGCAAATCTTGGAAAAGCCATATGAAGCATTTGTAGAAGAGTAAATGGTGGTATTGTAAAACCTTGATCCATGTTTGTATAAAGGTCCCTCAGAGCTGCAGTTATTGATTGTGAGATTAAGGAATCATTTTCCCTTTGCACATCTATAAAAAAACATATTTTTAATATCTTCAATGTCAATCTACTTAATCATTATTAAGACTAAGCACAATATTCAGTACAAAGCCAAACTGTTTCAACCTCAAGGCAATTGCAAGTTTTACAAAGATTCTTGTGTGTAAGCGCTGATCAATAACAGAACGAATTAGTATTCAACTTCTACAAAATGATATTGTAATAATATACTAATTTACATTTCTACATATTATACTGATGATACACCTGTGTTGTCCTTTCTTGGTGCCATTTATTATTAATTTAATAACTATAGCTAAAATGCATACGTCTAAGGAATTAAAAAATCTTAGACCTATCATCATTCTTCCTTTTCTGTCAAAGATTTTGGAAAAGGTGGTAGATTTCCAAATTAGAGAAAATTTAACACGCATCGACTATTTTCAAATTTACAGTCTGGATGTCATTCTAATCACAGTTGCGTGTCTGCTTTTTTGAAGGTAACTGATGACGTTATTCAAGCAACCGATGACAGTAATCGAACCGTATTAATACTACTTGATTTTTCCATGAAATTTTAATAAATATCTTACATTATTTTGGATTTGATGTATAAGAGCTTTACAATTTTTCGAAAATTATCTACGAAACAGACAACAGTGTGTAATATTGCCACATGACCAGTCTAATTTTTTAACAATTAAATATGGTGAGCCCCAAGGATCTATTTTTAGGTCTGTCGCTCTACATAATTTATTCACATTTATTAACATTGTGTGTATCATCAGTATGCGGATGATACACAATTGTATTATCCATTTAACCCTAATAATACTGTTCCTGCTTGTAATTTTATTAACGATGACTTTGTTACGGGTCATTTGCACCTCCTTTTGATTTAGAGATCTGTGGTAATTATTTCGTATTGTTACGCATCTTTTCACTCTGATGTCTTTGGTACTCAGTTTGCATTTCGCGCAATAGCGCTACGCCTACTTCCTTGGCCTTGCTGCGAAAGTTTGGTATAGTGATTTACACCCTAGACAGTGGAAAAAGTCCGAAAAACATATCATAATAGACCACTACCAAAAAATGACATTCAGAGAACAATTTAATATAGCTTGCAATTGTTTAGAAGCGCTTCCTTTTCCACCTGTTAGCTTTTTCATTTTAGTATGTTTCTTTCAGATACTGCATCTTCTTACTTTATCATTGTTTAGCACAGTTTTCATTTAAAAAAAACTTTTGCAAACGCATTCGGGGATCGACTTCTTTGTTTCAAAACTACCGTAGACTTGAAAGTTGAAGGCATATCGTGACCAGTTGGTGGGGGAGTTAGTGTAATCACGTTGGTATCGCTTTCAGCATCAGACGATTCGCTCATTTGTGGCTTATAGCTTTTGTCATTACCAAAACCACACGCAGAGAGATCTTCAATTTCGTCACTTTCACTTGTTGAAGTTTGTTGTAATTGATGTCTCTTAGTGGCATGAAAAGAGATACTACTTTGCTTTATGGCGTTTGGACACTAGTGGGGCGATTTGCAAGATTAGTTTCAGCCAACAGTGGTCAGTTACAAACGTGAATGTACCAACATGTCAACAATCATCACCCGCCTGGCAGGATACTCGAGTACTTAAAATAAATCACTTGTAATCTAGAGCAGTGTTTCTCAGGTTTTTTCTACGGGCAACCTCTGTTTCATTAGCTATAGCATGGTGACCCGACTAAGCAGAATTTAAAAAAATACACTTTCTGGTTAAAACTTTGAAAGCTCTTTGTATTTTCATGGTTCACACTGATTTTTATTTCTTCACACCTGAAGATGTATTTAGTTTTGCTCTGATCCATGTTTAATATTTTTTCTAGTTTTTGTGCCGTGTAGTTTAGTTATGAGTGTTCGTTTGTTTGTTACGGACAAGATCTAAAGTGCGTTCAAATAAAAACGTTATCGAGAGGGCACTGAACTAGATTTTGTCTTACAACTGCATTTCGATAATTATTACATCCCAAAATTCAGACTACTCGTTCACTGAGATGTCAGTTGTCAACTGTGTAAAATCGTTCTTTTCAGAACTGAACTGCAACTTAATTGCCGTAAAATGATTTTTACTACTGAACAGCATAGTTTTTGTCAAAAGTAACGTGTGTATACATAATCCATGAAATAAGTTACCACATGACTTTCAATAATTACCGTTTCACACAAGGCCACTTGATAACGTTTTTATTTAAACACACATTAGGCATGTGGAGTACCAGGTACCTTAGACCCCAACTGCTGTGATCATGTGATCAAGGTCCTACTTCGAATTTTGACGAGATTAAAGAGCAAGAGATGTTTTACATCCTACACATCACAGTAACATGGGATCCACATCACTTCCGAATGATGGCAGGCATTCTGGAGGTTTTCATCGGCACTTTTTTTATTTTTAAAAACCTCACCTGGACCGGGAATCAAACCCGCCACCCTTAGAATAGTAGTAGGAATGCTTAACCACTGAGCTACCGAGCCCAGCAGTGTTTGTTTATGTGGTAAACATATTATTATTAGAACATTAGGGACGCTCTTTGTGACCTCTAGGTTGAGAAACCTTGATCTAGAGTCGTCAAACAATTAAGAGTTTTGATATCTAAACAAGACATAACAAGCCATTTTAATCTAGACTTAAATTTAGTTAAGTCATTTTAGAAGTTTTAAGACGAGACAAATTTTGCATTATTTATACAAAAATAGGATAAACATTAGACATAAAAATAATTCTTAGTTTCATTTTCCGTCAACATGAGAAAACACAGACATGCCATTTTTTGGACTTCCATCAGTCAGGATCATGTTATACGAGGTAACTGACCAACGATTTCCAGTACCACATGCCCCTTCCAAAAAGATCTAAAACTCAGCTAGATGGCAAATGAGCATAGTCATACCTGATACTTGCAATGGTGTGAGCATTTTTCTCATATAGCCCCTAATGTCGTGTTAACAAAAGTGTAAATATTATTGTTTTATATAAAAAACGTTTGTAACTGTAACGTTTCGCTCCGATTTTAAATGCAAATTAGTCATAATCAAATATTATGGCATTTAAAATTTTGCATATTCGACTTTATAAAAGTTACAGTCCGCGCGGAACCGCCTGCTCGTCGCTGTGCGCTGGTGAAACGAGAAAGCGTCCACCGTGCATTCCCGTTTATGCGTTGATACGAGAGAAGGGAACGTGATAACAAGATATAAAATCAAACTTTTCCCCGAACAGAAAAAGAGAATTATACCAAAATTATTTCGAGAACTTATCCCGGTCGTCCGACCCCGATTCCGCGGCTTCAGCTGCCGGGGGCCTCGTTCTCACCCCAGCCAAGTACCAGAAATATACCAGAATTCTCTAGAAAATTCAGATCTAGCTCCCCGAACGACATCCCCGACCTGCTCAATTCAGTTCATAATTGTTTAAATTAAATCGAAGCTTTCCTGGAATTCAATAATAGCTAGCTACATTGAAATTGTTCAAAGTTCTATAGCTTATTCGTTTCAAATAGCGCACACCTACGATCAGGCTGCACAATTTGAAATCATTCAGGTTGAAACAATTCAAAGTCCTGTAGCGTTTCCAATTTACTAGTTGGAAATAACACCAACTTGGGATCAGGCGGTGTTATTTTAGATTCCCATTCCCGAAGATTCCCTAATATATTAATCCGAAAGAAAGCAAACTTAGGATCGTGTTGTATGTTATAAGCCGGTGCCCATTATCCAACACTGCAGTAAAATTCCCGCATAATAGTCAATTCCCCCAGGTCAAAATTCACCTACCTTCAAGCCTCGTGGTTATTTAACCTCGGCACCCACGCGATCTATCTGTTATCAATCCCGATAGCCTTTTATCACCTATTGATATCAACAAGGCACATTCTGCGATCGCGCGTAAGAGAAAGTCCGTCCAGGTGGTATTTGAAAACCTCTTTGCTTTCATTAAATAAAATCACTGATAACATCGTGCTTTTATTAATTTAAGGAACTGACATTTGTTTACATTCGCAGTACTGCCAACCTCTGCTAATCATCCTGGGAAGTTCCAGCAACTGTCAAACAGTTGAGAGCCGAGACCGCCCCTGCCATTTGGGTGGCCTGACCATAACGGGAACCGAATTAAATTTTATTTTATACTTACGATTTGGAATAATTTATATATTGATTTATTTTTACAATTAAGGTGTAATATGTACATAGTGTTGAATAAATGTAATTTCTGTTATTTGGTATTCTTTAAATCAGTCAAGATATAAATCGAACCTAGGCACAGTCAGAAGCTACCATTTATAAGGGCACCAGTAATTAATGCCAACATTAAATAAATATACCAGGAAGCATTGCATAACTACTGTTTTGTCTTTGCATAATACATAAAACTAGTGGACACGTTAAAAAATATTTTGCAATTTACAAAACTAGACAATGTTTAACGTGTGGCACTATGCATCAGGTAAAATTTGAATTTTTAAGTTTTCAAAACTACTCGCATGTGACATTGCTACATGCACTTGACCATAGCTAAATACTGCTTATGACGAATATTATTTATTCCTACTTTATCCAGAGTTTGTTTCTGTGGTTTATTAATTGTCATCGCACATGCTAGGTGCACAGAGAAAATGGGAAGGGTACCATAACACAAAAAAGAGCTAGGAAAAGGCAGAATAGAATTTTGAAATAATAGATTACAAAAGTAATGACTAAATGCAATTTAAACGAAAGAAACTGTGAGGACGAAAGAGTATGAAAAACAAGTGTCGGATAACGTTGAAAGACGTTTTAACAATATACGTATGCTTGTACCAACAGAGAAAGCAATGAACCAGTGTGTAAATAAGCACATCCACATAATTACAATAAACAGAAAAAACATCTCACAGCATCTGAGCAATATCGCTTTTCTTTAAGTCATTTTACATGTATTTTGACGTTTGGCTCACGAATCAGCAGACCGTTGATTTCAAATAAACATTTAGTAGTTACAGTAGTCCATTGCAAAAATCAGCAGAACGCCGCAGGCTGACTTCGAGAATATACTTGGTTTACTGCTACTGCATGGCCGGCTGCAACCACTTGAGAGCTACAAAATGATGGTTTTTCTCCAAAAAATTATCAATTTATTTTCAATTTAGGACTTTTGTGCACATCTACACGGTAACGGCTTTCATTTAAAAAAAGAATTATCGAAATCGGCCCAGTGGAAGTCTCAAAATAGATGTCGAAAGAAAACGCTTCAAGTTTTAAATATATAGATAATTTTCTTTGTAATCACGTTAATTTTTTAACATAACAGGCGAATTTTACAGGCTGGTTCAAGAAGTTTATGAACGTTTTTAATGTACCATTGAATACAAAAATACTTGGGACAGTTTGTGTTACCCTTTGTAAACATGACAATATATAGGATGTAAATGAATTGGCGACAAAGCTACATGTAGCAGTTTTCTTCATAAAATTCTGAGTGGATTATTAGTAAATTGTTGGCTTGGTCTTCATGAGCCCTCACGAACGGTAGATAATAAACCTTTTTTATTCAGGCAAAGTACAGTTTCTGTACTAAATATCGGCTACTTTTATAAAACTGTGAGAATAAGTACTTTATCTAATACTCAGGATTTCATAAATATAGCCAATAATTTTACGTTCTGCACATTTTTCTTAATGATGTTTTGCCAGTATTAGAACAGAAAAGGTACTTTACCTGAATAAAAGATTTTTTATCTACTGCTCTTGAGAGCTTATGAAGACCAGTACAACATTTTACTCAAAATTTTACGAAAAATATATCACGTGTAGCTTTGCCACCAATTTATTTAAATCCTGTATACTACTCAAAAAATTTAGAGGGTCAAGATGCTGATTTTGGTACAAAATGCAGTTGTTTACCTGTTGTTTCTAAAACCCGCGGACAAATTAAATAAAAATAGGGTAATGCGACAGCTGTATACCTGATTGATAAAATATTATGTGTTAAAAAAAAACACATTTAGAGCAGACCTTGGAAAGAAAGATAAAAAATCTAGTCATGTCTTAACTTAAGCTGTAGGTGAAGTCAGATTGTATTTTGTTTATGAAGACATTTGTCTCTGCGATAGGCAAAAGTTTATACTGCATTAAGTTTACTTGTATCAACCAAAAAAGTAAAATAAGATGGCATTTACACAACAATCATAACAGTCAATAAAAATTGTTTTAAATGAGTGTTTTGTATATTTAATATATAATAAATAGTTCAAGATCAAGATGTAATTTAGTTCTCTCTGACTTATGGTAGTTCATTTGCTTCAATGGGTATATCTCAAGTTACGGCAAACTTCAATTTGATCATGGGATGCTGCGAATGAGGTTTTTTTTAAACACACGATATATTAACACCTATATTGCAGGTACTCTCCTAAGAAGACTATAAGTTGTTTAAAAAGTGGCACTACAATTTTTTTGAGTGATATAAGGGGTGTTCATTAATTATTCCGGTCAAGTTGCCTTTGAAATATTTGTTGTATGAATAATATGTTGGTGGCACTGTAAGTCATTATGACAAGAGCTCACAATTATGTCAAATTCGAGGTTAGCAGGTTAGGTTTTGCGTCAGTTTGTGTCAAAACTGACGGAAACAGCTAAATGTGTCTGGAATTAAATTCTACGTTTTCATAATTTTGATATTGGCATTTTTACTCATACTCGCCCGGATTTTTAATTCCGCGACTGTACATGTTTGTCACTTTGTGGTTAATTTAATTTGCTTTTGTTATAGCATTTTATATTCCATTTCTTTTAAAAATCCAAAAAAACCACGTACACATGTATGTAATAATTCAGAAAATATAACCTCTAGTTAGATGACAACGTAATCAGTTAATCGTTTGTCTTTAATTTCAATAGCGACATTAAATATATTAAAGCGAAGCTGTATCATAAAACAAAGTTTGCAAACAGCATGTTAATTATATAAATGATTTACCTCCTTTGAATGTTTTTAAAGCTTCACGTAGCTCTGGGACTGTTCGTAAACACTGGACAGTAGCATTCATGTAGCATGTGTTATTTATGTTGTGAAGGCCTGGTGGGAGATCCAGCTAAAAGCAATTATTTGTTTATAATTACTAACTGATGCTCGCTTATGTAATTTTGTTTAATAGTGAGCTTAATTACTTTGAACAAAAGACTATTAGCTAAACATACCGCAGTAGCCAGTTCTGTTTCGTTCATATCTTCTACAAACATAGTCTTTTCAACAGGTTCTTTTGGAACATCTTCCTCCTTGCTTCCCATCAGAAGAATAGTTGCACCCTAAAAAAAACGTAATATTAAATCATCTAAAGAAATCGACATTATTTATATGAATGACTTTCTGTGACGAAATAGGTTCTTCTTAGGGTTGTGGTAATTTATCTGAAAAATGACTATTATGTAAAAGCACCTACTCAAATTTTCCACAATTTTGCAAAGGGCCACACTTTTACATTTGAATTTTTTTTTAATGTTATGCAATAATAGCAACATAAACGGTACTTTACCTGAATACATTTTTGTATCTACCGTCAAGGCAACCTTGATTTAAAAAAATCGAAACTACACTTAAAATTAGTTTCAAACCAGGGCTTAATACACAAATATAAAATTGGAATTTAATTTTGTTTTGGACTTTTTTAGTAAAAATTCCCTTTTTCTTTAATTTGTGGAGGCATCAATGTTATGGCAAATTTAAAATTCGATTTCAAGACAAAGTTTTTATTTTGTAAGCGCCCTTATCAATTCTCCCGTAACAATTTTAAAACAAATATTTTACAGTGTCTTTGGTAAAGCCAATTACTATGACTTCAAACAAGAAATATAAAATTTATTAACAATAACAAATTTGTACTTTTAGTAAGATTTAAATAAAATGAAAAACCAATCGAATACTTATGTTGGTATAAATATTTTGAAATAAATGCACCGACACTGCTTAATATTTGTTCATCCTGTTTACTTACTGCCTATGCAATTCTCAATTTGCAATGCTAGCCCTCAATGCATGTATGTTTAAATTACAAGCAAATTTAAAAACAAAGAAAGCTATTATTTTGTATAAATGAATTAATATATATACGTACATCTCGTAACTTAAAATTATCCCAGTCTTCGTCCTTCAAAGTGACACCTTTAAGCATCACCTTCTGCCTTTCCGGCTGCACTCCAGTAAGTGCAAACAATTGAGCTTTGAACAACATCGGGGGTTCCTCTGTGTTGACTTCGATGTCAGGGTAAGATTCTTTTCCCCATTTCACTTTCACTGAAAGCATTAAACGTTACACATTCTGCGGCGCGTACTTCTACGGCAGTGAATATTTAATTTAAAAAAGGCAATAAAACAGTTAACCGGCAGATGTAAGGTTAGGTTGCTCTTAAAATATTAATCTATCGAATTTACCTTTGTAGGCTGCCATGTTAGCGAGACCTTAATTAGTTCTACAATAATGAGTTCACGACAAAGAAGTGAGTATCAGTATTAGATGGCAACTTTTAACACTGTGAGAAAACGTAAGTTCAGTTTTTGACAGCATAAAAATGAAAGTCAGTGAGTCACAACTTGCATCATTGCTACCACCGACAAGAAACAGAAAGTCACTAAATGCATAAGAATAGGCACGTGCGTCTAAAAATATGTGCTCCAACAAACAAATACTATCTATATTTGAAATAACGTTCGTAGTCTGATTTTGCAGCTTCAACTAATTTCAAAATAAATTAAGTGCATATTTAAAAAAGCAAATCATTCAATTACTGTTTATCTTATTATTAATCTATTGATTTAAATTATAAATTTAAAAACTGCTTCCGCTGTGAGATAAGTGATATAATTATTAGATAACTACAGTTTGTTCAGCAGAAGTGTAACAAATCAGTTAATTTATTAACCGGGCATTTATCTGGCTGCCTATGCAAATTTTTTAGTTAGAAGCTAAAAGTAATTCCACAAAAATCTGTTATAAAAAATATTGGAATTTAGGCAATCTGACAATGCTCAATAGTAAACATTACGCCATAAAACTAAAATAGAAATTTATAATACTGCTACGCACATCTTTTTCGTTTTCTATCTTCTAAAAAATGTTTGGCCTAGTTACATTCACAAATATTTTCGCATTTCTACCGTTAATTTGTATAAATGCATTGATTTGGTTTCTAAGCGTTGTGGTGTTCTTTATTGGCTTCTCTTTTTCCTATAGTTTCGTTTTTTTAATTTAAAAGTGTTAAATTAATGAATATATTTATGTATAAAAATAACATTGTATCTTCTCTTTTTACGGTCTTTGTTGAATCTATAACGGAACCATTAAACAGAAGTAGATATACAGAGTTTCTGCATAAAAAAATAAGAGAATGACTCTAATTAAAATATGTCACGTATCAGTTGCTAAACAAAGTCAAATTTGTACAATTAAGAAAACTCTGTCCCATTTTTTTTAGTAGCAATATTATACTTATATTGTTGAACTTCCAGGAAGATACTTGGATTTGACGTTTCTAACCTGTTTTATAAACGTGTCAACCAAAAGTATTTTTGTAGATCATTGTATCTCAGCAGGCCCTGAATTTGAATATTTTTAGCAGTAAATATTTATACTTCCAATCTAATATTTAGAATTCAAAGCAGGCCCTGATTTTAAATTAATTGGCTAAACTGCAGAATTCGGGGCACATTCCCCTCATTTTATTTGCTTCCCTTGTAAATTTAGTTATGGTTACTAAAGAAACATGGTTAATAATAATTAATATTAACAATGGGAGGGGAATGTGCCGCGGCTGCATTTTTCCCAATGAATTTAACGGTGTACTTTACCGTAGTTAGTAAAGTAAAATGTCAAATTAACATATTATTTGACACAAATTCGCATTGCTATTTGACATTATAAATTGGGAAAAGGCAAACATCTCTGTAAGAAATTAACCTTAACAGAAAAAATCGCACTTATGCAGACGTTTTCTCGGTAAGTTTTACCAAATAATAAGTACCCGTTAATATGCATTAATATGTAGAACAACATTTTTAGATGTCCTACATAACAATTTAAAAATATGTTTTTTTCTATAACCATTTAAAAATGAACAACTTTCGTCACGTTTTACCCCAACCGAAAACGCCAGTTCCGGGACCAGCGATAGAATATCCCATAACATTAACTTTCGTCTCTAGTGACGAAAGTAAGTGGTTGCAATTTCAGATACTAAATGCATTCTGCCATATCCAATTGTAATTTAATTTTACAAAGCACAATGGAAAAACACGATTTAGCACAAAAACGTGTAAATTTACTTTGTATAACGTAATAAATGCAAAATACAGTTATAAAAATTAACACGAAATTGGCAGGACTTCTCATCAAGTAGCCTTGCTCTCGGACGGTAGTGTTTTAGTGCAGTAGTAGTGAACCATGGTTATAGAAAAAGTATAGTGTTTTACTCGTCGAAAAGCATTTTCTGCAACTTGAGAACATTATCAAACTCGGCTACGCCTCGTTTGATAAACTGTTCTCTCGTTTGCAGAAAATGCTACTTTCGTCACTCGTTAAACAATATACTATTCTCGCTGCTGATCATGTAAGTCAGTGATACAACCTTAGTAACAAAACGTGTAAGTCGGTGATTATATTTGTTTGCTGCTGTTTCTTGACAACGGAACTTAATATTATTATTAAGTTCCTAGGATAATAAAATTAGCAAAGCAATTGCAAGTGTTTAGGTGACATGTGACACTCACGGGTAACACGACTCACGAAAACTAATCCTGGTGACAGGTGACAAACCCAACGATTTATTCAAAATTCTAGGAAAATTTCGATAAGCAGCGGGAAAAATATAATAAGATAACTCGGAATGTATCGTCTATTAACATTTTCGGCAGGCAACAAGCCGCGACTTCATCTTGGCTTGTACTTGCCTACCTCAAATGTTAATAGGTCATTACATTCCTTGTTACTTAAATAGCTATTTCTACGATCGTCCCAAAATGGACGTTTTGCACAGTTTCTAGTGTCAAGAGTGACGTTTATAGCACTCTTAATATTAGCGCTCGAATAACGTCTTTTTAACACGTTGCCGTGTTTTAATAATTTATTAAAACACGCTTCACCCTAAGTTTGAATATCTAACACAATGTGACGGAAAAAGTGTCACCGAGTTAAATTTTTATATTGCTGTTACGATCGTACAAAAAATAGCGTATGATACACTTGTATAAGAGCCATTAAAGCACCAGCGACGTTAAAAGCTCTCCGCTAGCGCGTCGTGCTTTTAAACTCGTCGCACCTGCTTTAAAGGCATACTTATACACTAGTATCATAATATACTATTAAATGTAAATTAGAATTACCAGCAACTGGTCGTAATTTTGCGTGGTTACAATTGTTAAAACACGTTGCTACTGACGACGTGTCTAATGAAATCATTTTAAACAAGTTGCTACTGACGACGTGAACTAACGAAAACATGTTATTATTAAACAGTAGTTTTACAAACTTAAAACTGCTAATTAAAAGTCAATTTTACACACTGTCGTAGATAAAAGTAAATTTTCCACACTGTCGTAGATAAAAGTCAATTTTACACACTATCGTAGAAAATAGTATATTATGTAACAAGTTTTATAAACGTCACTTTAGTCATGATTTTTTAATAAACGAGTGTCTAGACGAGTTTATATAATGTGTTACATGCTATACTTTTTCTACGGCCACAAATTTAGACAATATAACATTATATTATTTCATTAAGATTTTGAATTTGATGTTAGGTTAAATTATGCTTGGCAAACGTCAAAGTTGACTGTTGACAACTTTAACAGCGTACATATATCAAACAAGTAGAGACACTCATACCAAATATTGAATCCTGTCTAGAGTGCCTCGGACAGTAACTCGGGGGGTATTTCTAAACTTGACTATCAGATGGCAGCACAAAGTTCTACCAATCAGAGCCAGTTACTGGAAGAGGAACGAGAACGGCGTCAGTAGCAACATATTTAAAATGATTTCAGTAGTCACGTCTTCAGTAGCAACGTGTTTTAAAATTTTTAACCAAGCAAAATTACTACCGTTTGTTAGTAATCCTAATTTACATTTAAAATATATTTTATATTTACCGTGTTTTCTAGAATCTATCTTAGATAAAATTTTGTACGATACAAGTGCGTAAAACTAGTTTTTAGTCACTCGCGGGGCTTAAAACGCTCGCCCACTGGCGTTTTAACTCTGCCCCAATTGTGACTAAAGACTAGCTTTACGCACTTGTATCGTAAATTACTATTATCCACTCCAGTGAGATAGGTAACTTATTACGTCACTCATTTGACACTATTTCCATTATGTAATGAAGCTCATTACATCACTAGCGGTGTAATGTACTTCCATTACACCACTAGTGGTGTAATTGCTTCGTTACCTAACGGAAATAGTGTCAAATAAACGACATAATGACATTTGCCTACTAAAACATTTTTAAAAATCTGGTGTGATATACTCACACGTCATTTTACAGTGATCTTATAATTATCCAAAAATTTCATTTTTAATTTTAAAGAATATTCCAAAAATTACAAATTCTATAAAAACGGTACAAAATAGAGCGTTAGTTGAAGAGACAAATTTTCTCTAAAATTTTAAGCTGAATTAAAAAATGTAATAATATACCGGGTGTTCTATTTGAAATAGGAGTTAATAAAAAAAATTAAAAAAAAACAAGAGAAGCCCACTTTAGAAGCATTCAACTGGAAACTCACTTAGCTCACATCAATACACATTAAAAGTGTAAAATTTGAAAAAAATTGTTAGAGCCGTTTTTGAAAAAAATGAAAAACACTGAAAAATCATAAGAGTAAACACCTCCTTCCGGTTATTCGATTTTCTTCAAAAGCCTGCTGTCTCATCTACATACTACACAAAACTTATATATGAAGTTTCAACGCCATACCTCATTTCATTTTTGAGATATTCTGTTCACAGACAGACAGACAGACCAATAAAAAAATATGTTTTTTGGGATCAGGGGACTCTAAAACGTGAAGATCTATTGAAAACTCAATTTCGAATTTTTGGGGTGAATCCAATACCTACTTCCTTTATCGTAAAATGAAGTAAAAATGGCAGGTCTGATATTTTTCTTAGTGCACTTTTCTCAATGCTGGACAGTTATAGATAAAATTTTGTACAATACATGTGTGATAATGCATCATTAATATAAGTGTGTGTAAGTTACAAACAATTGCGTAGCACGAGTTATGTAAGCACACAAGTATATTAAATAACTATTAAAAAGACCACATGGTGTTACGGTACTTTTGGAGCGTCCCCTGTACTAGTAAACTTTTGCTAGTTCAATTTTTAGCTTTGAGTATTATTAGGTGGCTTTTTGGAATTTTTGCACGCTTTAAATTGGGTTTGGTTAGCGGTACCCTAATTTTAAATTCTCTCCTATAATTATCAAGCAGTCTCGTAAACAACTCCCCGAGTAATTATCCATATTTTACAAATAAAATTTATTCTGGTTACATTTCTAGAGTTATTCAGGCATGTCGGCTAGGCAACCGTTATTACAATTAGTTTAAACTATTCTTAATGTTGCTAACGCAAGGTTATCTCCTCTTGCAGTCACACTTTTCAGGCTGTTTTTTTTGCATCTTTTGGCACAAAATTCTTGCTATCATATGACCTGTAAGCTGGGTTAAACATTCGGCTGTCTTTCCAAGCAAAACTGTCGTGCTAGTTGGTTTTCCTCTGCAGCTACGTGCTTCAAAAAGCCCCTTTGGCAGGGCTTGCCTCTTCGAATAGATTTCCTGAGGGACCTGCAGGCACGAATGCATTATTTCGGGCTCTCGTAATTGTTGGATAGTTACTTACTTGCATCCTACCGCCATTGCGGATTTCTGGAAACCAACTTTAAGCGCGCTTCTTCTGGCTCCATTCCAGCGTTAGGTAAGATAAGGCCCGTTTCTTCTTTTTCGGGACTCATTTGGGCGTTGTACGTTTTAGCCATTTACCTGTGGGGTTTGGATACTCCCTGCGAGAGGTTGAAACACTCCCCGAAGGGGCTAAGCATTCCCCGTTCGGCTGCGCTTTGCGGGAATCCAGTCCATCGATTTGGGGTCCTGAAACTGTCGAGTTGTCAGGGAATTTAGCAACTCCTGTGGGTCACGCTAGAGAGAGAGAGTAGGCGTCTGTACTACACCTACTTACAAACCACCCACAGCCTCCACAACTCGCACGGCCTTTCGCTGCGGCTGCCGGAACCCTCGCTGCTCCAGCTGTCTCCGACCTTCTGGGAGCCAACGAAAAGGTTAGGTCTCGTCATGCTTTCCTACAGGCAAGACACTAATATAGTTATTGCACAGTGCGCCTGGTACATTTTATAATTAAATAGTAGTGCCTCGTATCGTTAGTAGCTAGGGCATGTGTGATATCATTAGCACAGATTATGCGAGGATAGGTCGTGTGCCACGTTTGTTTTTGTCAATATTTGCGTTTGAGATATTAATGTTAGGGCTGCCGCGAAACTTTGTACGGTCACCTTTTGCTACTTACTGATTTAGGTCGTTTATGCTCACCGGTTCTACGTGGGCCCCCGTTTAGCTTTGCCGCTTCGACCTTCGAATATCCTAACCCGCTGTCCTCCGTATAACATACAAAATTATGAATTAGACAATGTAGGGCTCCGAGCTTCGACAACTCCCTATTTGTGCGTTGCATTCTACTTACCCGGCAGTGCCTGGTGGTCGTGTTCATCGGGGTAGCGCAGTTCTGGCTTTTTGCCTTTCGCCATTTGCATTTGAATTTCTGTAACGTCAAGTCAGCCACTCCACGGCGGCTGTGGCGCGTGAACCCGCTACGGGAACTTCGTGTTCAAACTTAGAACTCGGCGAACCGGAAAATCATTTTCGCCCATATTAACCCTGTCAAGGAGCAGATCCAAGAACTTGCTAAGATTATTACTAGTCATGGATACACCGATGTCTTTCTGTTATTAGGGGCGCGTCGTTCATGTGTGGCCACGCAAACGCTCGTTGCTTCCGACCGTTAGAAATTTTTAAGCTTAATTATAACGTCACTTAGAGCTAACCTTCGGAGCTGAATCGTTAGCCAATTTAAACTTGTATTGCTCTGTCTTGGCGGCCTTACTATTGAACCCGCTCGGCGACCCGTACTTAGTCGACTTTCGTCATTGTAATTGCCTTTGCGGCACCCCTCATAATTTCGCTTTTAATGTATATGTGTTGCCCGCCGTATCGCGGTCCAACTCGATTTATACGTAGGAATAGCTACAGGTACATTCGTTTTGAAATATTCATGCCGGTCTAAGTTCTAATAATATATAGATGATATATTTGAGTCGTGTCACATGTTTTGTGACGTTATATATATATATATATATATATATATATATATATATATATATATATATAAACTTATATTTATGCTCGCCTGAACGTACATTTATACTTGTGCCTAGGTTTATTTATGCATGTTTGTGATATTGCACTACATACTTATATTTATGCTTGCCTGAACGTACCCGTATTTATACTTATACTTGTGCCTAGATTTATTTATGCATGTTTGTGATATTGCACTTTATATATATTGCACTATAGTACCTACCCACCTACCTGTTTGATAATAAAGCTGTGATATTTTCATTGGTCGTTGATTTGTTTACTTTTGATCTGCTGGACTTATCTGCGACCTTGTAAACGGTCCGGCACAAGGATTAGATCTGAGTCGAGGACCTGGCGCCCTCTCCTTATTTTCTTTTGTGTGTATTCTCTTTCAGCATAGCTGAAACCCTACGACCCTCTCGGCGAGCTAGCCCAATTAGGCCGATAGTTACCAGCCGGCAAAATAACAAATATAACTTTCGCCAACAAGTAAGGCCGACCAATTATCTTTCCTTAGAAAAGGAGTTTGGCGCCCAACGTGGGGCTCGACGCTTGGCTACGTCGTTATTAGGGTACTAGGTGGTACTATAGTACAAACAAAATTTTTAGGGTGTTCGAATTTATTGGTACTATTTATTTTCGCTATTTGCTGGGTATTTACAATTGGTTATTTCTAGCTATAGGTTTGTTCATTGCATGCTACTTACAGGTTTTGCTTAGGTTAGTTATAAGCCTAGTTTAAAAAGTTTTTTTTTATCATCTTGTTCTGTTGGGACAATAAGATGGTATTTAGATTAGATGTTAATCGTTTGCTCGTCGATGAGCTCGATTATGAGCTTCGAGTCAGAGACATTGCCATTTAGGGCAATGCTCAGGATAAACGTAAATTACTCCGTGCCCGTATGAAAATATATCTTCTTATGAATGTCACTTTCACTCCCCTTTGGACGCTACTGAAGAACTCGCGGTCTGCGAAGACAAACTTTCTATTTTAGCTGCCAAAATTGATAGTTGCACCTCTAGGAACCTGGACGATGATGCCTAACGATTAGGTACTCGCCTTCTTCATGTTCAAGGTCGGTTAGGTCGTATTACAGCAGAACCAGATTCCGCTTCTAGATTGGAGTCCTTGAAGGAAGGATGCGGACAATTACTTGCGGCCTTGGAGGCAAAGCTTCAGCTTCACGCTGATGCTCAAGCTGGTCAGTCGCACCGAGCGATTCAAGCTCGGAGGACGGTTCAGTAGCTTCACCTCTGGAAACTCATATTCGCCCCCATAGCTCTGATGCCACTACGTCTCAGGAAGACGCTGCTTTGCCTATTCGTTCCACTGGTAGCTCGGTTACGTGGAGTCATCCTTTGTCCACTTCACAGTTCTCTGCCCCTCAGCCTAATCCTAGTAGATCAGCCATGAGGCCTGGCATGTATTTAGATTATCCGCCCTTTGCTGATGCCGTCCATCGACGTTCTTCCGCTGCTGAAGATGTCAACCAGTCTGCATCGCATAGACACTCTTCGTCTGCCAATTACCTAGCCATTAATAAATGGAGAATCACCTTCGATGGAGGAAATGGTTTGACTAGCTTCTTAGAAGAAATTGAGGAAACCAGCATAGCTCGGAATGTGTCCAAGGACCAACTTTTTGCTGCTGCTATCGAATTATTCACTGGCAACGCCCGAATTTGGTTTCGCTCGATTCGTAGCACCATTCGTTCATGGGATGAATTGATCATCGCTTTGAAAGCCGCTTTCTTGCCTTGTGATTATAAAATCAGCCTATGGGATGAGATCCGTAGTAGAACTCAAGGGCCCGATGAGCCCGTGACGGTTTATGTTGCTGTTATGGAGAACCCTTTTAGTCGCCTTTCTCGCGTACCTGTGGGGATGGAGCGCATAGAGATTATGCGTAGGAACTTGCAACCATACTTACAGGCTCAACTGGCTCTCTACACTCCAACGAGTATTTCACAACTTAGACAACTTGGCAAATTGATTGAGGATGCTAAGGTGCGATCTTCAAGGTTCAAGAACCCACCTCCGCCTTATCAGGCTCTCGAACCCGACTTGGCTTATCACAAACCCCGTTTTGGAGCTAGAGTTGCTGCTATCGAGGAAACTAGTTCCACCCCTAGTCCCGCTACCGAAGAACAAGTCTGCGATGTTGCAGCCGCTCGACCCTATGTTGTGTGCTGGAACTGTGGGAAGCCCGACCATCGCGTAGCTCAGTGTCCATCGCCGCTCAAATTGAAATGCTATCGCTGCGGTAAAGCCGACGACACAAATCGTACCTGCCCTTCCTGTTCGGGAAACGGGAACGGAGGGCGTTAAGAGGCCGATTAACGTCTTCTCCTGTCGCCACTTCTGAGGCCAATGTCGTCTCCCAATCTCGAGTAACGAGTCACATATCTACTGGGCACCGTATACTACTCGATTTCATCTTAGGTCACGCCAGCAAAGATGAGAGGCCCTATCTTCGAGTTTCTATTTATGGCAAAGAATTACTTGGTTTGTTGGACTCCGGCGCGAGCCGTACCATTTTAGGTCGTCAAGGATGGGATGTATTGAAGGACGTCTGCAAATGAAGTTCTGCTAAATCTACCACCTGCAGCGTCACCAACGGTGAGAAATGCTACAGCATAGGTACACTTACCGTCCCCATCGTATTGAGAGATCGTGTGAGAACCTTCGAAGTCCTGGTTATCCCTTCACTTCCACATACACTAATTTTGGGCACCGACTTCTGGAAGAGGATGGCCCTTGTGCCAGATCTTTGCCATGGGGAATGGACCTTCTCCAAAGCCTCGGCTGACGAGCAAACCACCGCAATCCGTTCGACTAAACATCTCACGGACAAAGAACAAGCCGTGCTCGACCAAACGATAAAAGAAGCTTTTCTCATGATAGGAGATGGCGTAGGTTGCACTCACCTAGTAGAACATGCAATTAAAACTGATGCTGAACCAATTAAGCAGCGCTATTACCCAATATCGCCTGCTCTTCAGAAACATGTGAACCAGGAGCTCGACGATATGTTGGAAAAGGACATCGTAGAACCTTCAACATCGGCTTGGTCCTCGCCCATCGTAATGATAAAGAAGAAGGATGGTTCTTATCGCTTCTGTGTAGACTATCGGAAGCTCAACAAGGTTAGCCAACCTGATGCATATCCACTCCCGTACATCAGCAACATCTTGGACATGTTACGTGATGCTCAATATCTGACCACGTTAGATGTCAAGTCAGCTTACTTTCAGGTGCCGGTTTCCGTTGCTAGCCGCACGCTAACTGCTTTTACTGTCCCTAATCATGAGTTATATCAATTTTGTCGCCTTCCGTTCGGTCTTCATACCGCCCCGGCGACTTGGCAACGGCTAATCGACCGAGTTATTGGTGCCGACCTAGAGCCATATGCGTTTACCTACCTGGACGACGTTATTATCTGTACTCCTACCTTCAAAAAACACCTGGAGGTCTTGAGGGAAGTCATATCCAGGATCGCCAAGGCCGGCCTAACTTTGAACTAGGAGAAATGTCATTTTTGCAAGCCCGAATTGAAGTACCTGGGGTACGTCGTGAACTCCAAAGGTCTACTCGTCGACCCGGAAAATGTCGAAGCAATTTTGAACATCTCTAACCCCAAGACGGTACCAGAGGTTAGAAGAATATTGGTAATGGCATCTTGATATCGGCGTTGTGTGCCTAACTTTTTTTCAGTTGTGTCACCTATGACTCGCCTGCTTCGAAAGAACCAGAAATTTGTCTGGTCTGAGGAATGTCAAACCGCTTTCGACACCATTAAAGACTGCCTCGTCTCGGCCCCTGTGCTCTCTTGCCCAGATTTTAGTCGGCCCTTCACTATACAGACGGACGCCTCTTGTTATGGACTTGGAGCCGTCTTATCCCAGACGTATCCTGAGGGAGAAAAGGTCATCTGTTATATCAGGCGTTCGCTCACGAAGAATGAGCGGAAGTTCAGCACAACGGAGCGTAAGTGTCTCGCGGTACTCTTCGCCATTACTTTGTCCGTACATCGACGGAACTAAGTTCGACGTCGTAACTGACCACTACGCACTTAAATGGCTGCACAATATTAAAGACCCCATAGGACGCATTGCGCGTTGGGCCATACGCCTACAACAATACAATTTTAACGTCATACACCGCAAGGGTACAGACAATGTCGTACCTGATGCTCTATCCAGGTCCGTACCTATTATCGATGAAGTAACCGAGGACGATGATGTTCGAGATCGCTGGGATGAGCCTAAAAGTCCGCAACGATCCACAGCACTATCCTGCTTGGAGCGAGTCGAATTTGCAACTTTATAAAAATGTTAGGAGCCCGTATCCAGAACTCATGCAGGCCAATAAAGATTGGAAAATGGTACTACCTAAAGACAGACGCTCAGAAGTACTTAGACGTAATCATGATGATCCTACCTCAGGACATCTTGGCGTTTCGACAACCTTAGGTCGTGTAGCTCAGAGGTACTACTGGCCCAAGATGCGAACAAACGTTCTGCGCTACATTCGCAACTGCAAGGTGTGTTCCCGCACTAATCCTGACCAACGACCACCAGCTGGACATATGGGAGGTCACACAAACATCTCGAAGCCCTGGGAGGTCATCTGTATGGACCTCATAGGACCTCTACCTCGTTCTTCTCGAGGGTATCAGTATATACTTGTAGTGGCTGATTGTTTCACTAAACTCCCTCTTGTATTTCCCCTTCGTAAAGCTACGGCCGCTTCAGTCGTACGTCACGTTGAAGAGAACGTATGCTTAGTGTTTGGCGCTCCGAAAAGAATTATCTACGACCATGGTGTCCAGTTTAAGAGTTGCGAATTTACTGCCTTGGATAGGAACTATGGCTGCAGAATAGCGTTTACAGCGTTATACCACCCTCAGGCAAATCCGACGGAACGCATCAATCGTGTTCTGAAAACAATGCTTACAGCGTACGTGTCCGACAAACAACGTGAGTGGGATAAATACTTACAACAAGTCGCTTGTGCCATAAGAACCTCCAAGCATGATGTCACTGGTCATAGCCCCTACTTTTTGAATTTTGGCCGAGAAATTACACTCGACGGGAATCCTGAAGGAAGACCTGAAGATGAAGGTCCCGAACTTCTTGTCATAAGGGATGAAAACCCCAATATAAGAGCCCAAGCGCTGCAACGATTGTACAAAGAAGTAAAAGTTCGAAAGTCTACTACAACCTGCGAAGACGACCTGATGAATATCAGGTCGGCAAATCCGTTTGGAGAAGAAACTTCAAGCAATCTGACGCTGTTAATCACTATACTGCTAAATTGGCCCTCAAGTTCATTGGACCCTTTATCATCCACAAGAAGTTGTCCCGATTCATTTATCAACTTAAGGATCCGGAAGGTCGTTTACGTGGGAATTGGCATGCCAAAGACTTGAAGCTCAACAACGCTGTCGACAATGATAATGATTTGGTTTAGTCTACGTTTTTTTGGGTGGTTGGCTGGGGACGTCGGACGGACCTTTGGGACCCATTTCACCTTTTCCTTTTCCTGAATTGGAGTCCCGACCTAAACATCTGGTCCCTTCGTTTCTCGCATCTTTCTCTGTCTCAGTTTTTTTCTTCTTGCTTGAAAGAGATGTTCCCTCATATTGCTGTGTTCGTTCTCTTTATACTTCGTGTTATTTTGATATCCGTTCTATCCTCTGTCATTTGGAGATATTTTCAGTGCTGTAGGTCGATCCTGGGCCTAAGCACTTACCCTTGGCTGAGGTTGGTTTTCCTTTCCCTTCCTTCTTCTGTGTCGTTCGCTTTCCTGTCTCCCACTCCGCATTTTTCCGAGATGTTTGCGTTTCGGGTGCATCTTCGTTGCAACCTGACGTAACCTTCCCTTCCACCGGAGCAGCTCACGTCATCTTGCAGCGACGGAAGAGGCTGGTGTCTCGTTGTTTTCGATGGTGTGCTTGGACTCTTACATCCTCTCTTCCTGTCTACTCCTTTAAGTCCTCTGTTTCTTCCCTTTTGTGTTTCCTTCCGGCAGGCATCGTTCTTTTTCTTTGTTTTTGGGCAATTTGGTTATGATGGCATTTGTATGGTCGGGTAAATCTGGAGTGATTTACCCTCCCTTTTGCGGGGGGAGGATTTGTTACGGTACTTTTGGAGCGTTTCCTGTACTAGTAAACTTTTGCTAGTTCAATTTTTAGCTTTGAGTATTATTAGGTGGCTTTTTGGAATTTTTGCACGCTTTAAATTGGGTTTGGTTAGCGGTACCCTAATTTTAAATTCTCTCCTATAATTATCAAGCAGTCTCGTAAACAACTCCCCGAGTAATTATCCATATTTTACACATAAAATTTATTCTGGTTACATTTCTACAGATATTCAGGCATGGCGGCTAGGCAACCGTTATTACAATAATTTTAAACTATTCTTAATGTTGCTAACGCAAGGTTATCTCCTCTTGCAGTCACTCTTTTCAGGCTGTTTTTTTGCATCTTCTGGCCCAAAATTCTTGCTATCATATGACTTGTAAGCTGGGTTAAACTTTCGGCTGTCTTTCTAAGCAAAACTGTCGTGATAGTTGGTTTTCCTCTGCAGCTATGTGCTTCAAAAAGCCCCTTTGGCAGGGCTTGCCTCTTATAGATTTCCTGAGGGACCTGGAGGCACGAATGCATTATTTCGGGCGCTCGTAATTGTTGGATAGTTACTTACTTGCGTCCTACCGCTATTGCGGATTTCTGGAAACCAACTTTAAGCGCGCTTCTTCTGGCTCCATTCCAGCGTTAGGTAAGATAAAGCCCGTTTCTTCTTTTTCGAGACTCATTTGGGCGTTGTACGTTTTAGCCATTTACCTGTGGGGTTTGGATACTCCCTGCGAGAGGTTGAAACACTCCCCGAAGGGGCTAAGCATTCCCCGTTCGGTTGCGCTTTGCGGGAATCCAGTCCGTCGATTTGGGCTCCTGAAACTGTCGAGTTGTCAGGGAATTTTGCAACTCCTGTTGGCCACGCTAGAGAGAGAGAGTAGGCGTCTGTACTACACCTACTTACAAGTCACCCACAGCCTCCACAGCTCGCACGGCCTTCCGCTGCGGCTGCCGAAACCCTCGCTGCTCCAGCAGTCTCCGACCTCCTGGGAGCCAACGGAAAGGTTAAGTCTCGTCATGCTTTCCTTCTATTCGAAAAATTAATATTTTTTCTATTTTTTTGAATATTGCCTCTCTTTATTTAAGAACAGTACAACTGTGCTAATGTTTCTTTAAATTAAGTCCTATACAGTCACTTTTCAGGAATATTTAAAGTATTAAAACGAATTGGAAGAATATACAATAATTTTTATATTTTTATTCAATCGTTAGCTGCATGCCTGTAGAGTAGCTATTTAGCACATTAATTTTTTTTGTGAAAATGGTTTTCTTGCATTAAAATGAATCAGGTAATAATCATTTGCAAACGTTTAAACCCTTAAGTAATTCAAAACGCTTCAGATTTTCCTTCAAATTATTTATTGAATGCTGGCACGTAACAAAATATGAAAAAACTACTATAGCCATGGGAAACAAATTTGTAAGACAACAAACGAATGTCAGAAATAGAATGTCAGATTGAGTTGTCTTCGTTGAAGTAAGCGTCTAAAACGTTATAATGCCTGTAAAGCTAACTCTTCAAGATAAAATAGAATTAACATTAATTGTCGGTGAAAATTACAAAACATATAGGGAAGCCGCACTTATTTTTAATAATAGACACCCAGAAAAAAACGTACACTTTACTACAATTCGGGATGTAGCTACTAAGTAAATTCAAAACCACAGGATGTGTTACCAACCAGTTCAAGACACCTCATGAACCGTCAGTTACCACAGAGGATACAGTTAACAATGTAATACTGTCTGCTGTTGAAAATCCCAAGGATTCCTTACGAAAAAGGTCGGATATATTGCCCAATAACATAAGTAAGAATACAATTGGTAGAATTCTTAAATCAAATCATTCCGGCCATATAAACCAAAATTTATTCACACCTTAAACCAGGCAGATTTTGATCAAAGGTTTGAATTTTGTGGATGGTTTCAAGGAGAGCTTGAAGATAATTCGCTTTTCGCGAGAAAAATTCTGTTTACCGATGAAGCGACATTTACATCGAATGGAGTAGTTAGCTCTCAAAACTGCCGGTGGTGGAGTGATACTAATCTCAACTTTACGATCCAATCTCGTGACCAGAGTATTCCTTCAAAACAGATGTCTGGTGCGGGATGTATAAGAACAGAATATTAGGACCATTTTTTTTTAGACAAACCATGAACTCTGAAAGGTATTTGGATTTCTTACAACACAAAATTTTTGAATTTCTACATGAACGAACCATCGTCGAAAGGTCCGAAATGTGGTATCAACATGATGGAGCACCGTGTCATAGCACAAGAAATGTACGAGAATACCTACATAATATTTTTAACTGGAGAGTTATAGGACGGTATTTTGAAAATTCTTGGCCAGCGAGATCTCCGGATCTTACTCCATTGGCTACTTAAAACAAAAGGTATATCAAAAAAGACCATTTCAGGATATTGACCATTTAGAAAGAGTGATCACAGAAGCAGTCCATTCAATTACCTCTAGGCAAATAAAAAAAATGTTAAAAAAAATTTCAAAAAGAACTTTAGTTTGCATGGAGAGATTGGGAGGATATATTGAAGCAGCTGTTCAATAAGCTATTATCTTATGTTATCAGTTAATTTCTAGTGTGTTAAAAGTGTTTTTAAATATTTCAATAACAAATTGTGTGTTATTTTAGTTTTATTTCATAGTGTAATATGAAAATATGTTTATTTATATCCTGTTGTAACGTTTACTTTTACATCCTTCAAAATATCTAGTTGTTGTTACATAGTTTGAAGAATTATCTGAAGCGTTTTGAATTATATGTATAGGGGTTTAAACGTTTGTCTTACAAATTTGTTTCCCATGGCTATAGTAGTTTTTTTCATATTTTGTTATGTGCCAGCATTCAATAAATAATTTGAAGGAAAATCTGAAGCGTTTTGAATTACGTAAGGGTTTAAACGTTTGCAAATGATTATTACCTGATTCATTTTAATGCAAGAAAACCATTTTCACAAAAAAACATAATGTGCTAAATGGCTACTCTACAGGCATGCAGCTAACGATTGAATAAAAAAATAAAAATTATTGTATATTCTTCCAATTCGTTTTAATACTTTAAATATTCCTGAAAAATGACTGTATAGGACTTAATTTAAAGAAAAATTAGCACAGTTGTACTGTTCTTAAATAAAGAGAGGCAATATTCAAAAAAATTAAAAAAATATTAATTTTTCGAATAGAAGGCTATGCTTTTGAATATGAGCATAACTTTTAATTCTAAACAATTAATTATTATACAACTTTTTTGTATTTTGAAGAATAAGGGTACTTTACTCTTAAGAGGAATTTATGTTTTTGACCCTCCCCTGTATACTACGCAATATATCGGTCATTTGGTTTTTGATTTTAGGTTTTGAAGCCATGCAGAACATTTTATAAAGAATAACATTTTCTGAGAAACCAATAATAAAAAAGTTTCCTATTTGTAGGGAACTTTATGGGACACACTGTATATACAGTGTGGTCCATTAAGTGTGCAACAAATGGGACATTTTTTTATTAGTTGTAAAACCGAAATTTAAATACCGCCAAAAGTTAGTGCATGTTCGATAACCATATCAGATGCCCTTAGAATGGCTTCAAGTCAAACAATATACAGGGCAGGACAAAAAATATGTAATTCGTTCAAGAATAAAGTTACCTTATTTAAAAAAATATAGCAAAATTTTATTGAGAAAAGTTGTTTAGAATCAACAGTTATGCTCAAATACAAAGTCACGGCCTCCTATTCGAATTTTGATTCTTTTTTTGTAAAATTTTGTATTATCCCCGTATGATACATATTTTTATTATTTTGATTTTATTAAGAGTTTTTCATATGTAAATTATTATTAGTAAAGCATTTGCCTTGTTAAAAAGAATATTTGCGAAATTCTAAAGTTCTGTTAAATATCGTTGCAACAAACATGAAGTGGACGCTTACCTAAAAAAATATAAATCCAAGTAAATTTTACAAATACGCTTCAAGTTGCTAAAAGTTATTTAAAAGGGATGTGGTTGTGGCTACTTTAAATACATATAAAATCAAAATAATAAAAATATGTATCATACGGGGGTAATACAAAATTTTCCAAAAAATTATAAAAATTCGAATAGGAGGCCGTGACTTTGTATTTGAGCATAACTTTTAATTTTAAACAACTTTTCTCAATAAAATTTTGCTATATTTTTTGAAATAAGGTACCTTTGTTCTTGAACAAATTTCATATTTTTTGTCCTGCCCTGTATATTGTTTGACTTGAAGCCATTCTAAGGGCATCTGATATGGTTATCGCACATGCACTAACTTTTGGCAATATTTAAATTTCGATTGTACAACTAATAAAAAAATTTCCCATTTGTTGCACACTTAATGGACCACTGTATATAAACTTATATTTATGCTTGCCTGAACGTACCCGTATTTATATTTATACTTGTGCCTAGATTTATTTATGCATGTTTGTGATATTGCACTTTATATATATTGCACTATAGTACCTACCCACCTACCTGTTTGATAATAAAGCTGTGATATTTTCATTGGTCGTTGATTCGTTTACTTTTGATCTGTTGGACTTATCTGCGACCTTGTAAACGGTCCGGCACAAGGATTAGATCTGAGCCGAGGACCTGGCGCCCTCTCCTTATTTTCTTTTGTGTGTATTCTCTTTCAACATAGCTGGAACCCTACGACCCTCTCGGCGAGCTAGCCCAATTAGGCCGATAGTTACCAGCCGGCAAAATAACAAATATAACTTTCTCCACCAGGTAAGACCGACCAATTATCTTCCCTTACAATGGTCATTAGCTACTACCAGTAACAGTACTTCAACTGAAGAGTATGTATTCACAATAAGCATTAGGGTTTCAATGGTATCAACACTGTGGTATAGGCCATTGTTCATTGTAATTATGCTATAGAGGCAAATTAGGTAGAAGTTGCTTTTCTAGCCACTGCATGAAATTTGTGTGATTCATGACATCATGATATCACCCGATTTACTTTTTGACTTAGAAATCAGTTTTACATTCTCTATGCAGCTATTTCAACCATCTGCATGAACTATTATAGTACCTCTAACCCCTTCTCTCACTTTGGTATACACCAGGTTCCTCGTCGGATTGCCAACACGTACCAGCGCTATATGATATATGAATGTAGGTTTCGTCTAAATAAGTAACGGGGTTCTTCTGGTCTCCTAGCGTTTCATTCTCCATCAACGTCTTCAGATACCGAGAACGGCAGGCCACAGTTTTACTTCGTTCCATTAATAACTTCCTTTTATCATAATTTTTGTATTTAAATCTAAATAACTGATTTCGTAAAGTTTTCCATCCTCTTATGACCTTTATTTTCTCCTGCAGCTTCTTTAATATAATTTTAAAGTAGGGACTTTATAGTGGCCTGTGTAAACTATATGCACAGTTGCCTTTCCGATCAAAATCATACAAAGCAATTTGTTTTGTAGGTTCTGTTCTTCTTTTCTTCTTTGGAGATCATAGCAAACGGTTTCCAGCTGCTTGATTTCATTCCGGATAGCTTTTATAACAGTTACGGATTTTCCTGTAGCTGTAGTGGCTAATTCGTTAGATTTGTCCAGTGGAAATGCTCATCGACCACACTGGTTTTGGATATCGAAGAATTCGATAACCTTCTGAATGACATTTCTTGCTTCAGAATGAATAAGCTTTCTCAATCTACCACTCATTTATAACTAACTAGCATGATGCCCGTTCTTCGTACGGACTAAAAATGTTAGTTTCTTCTTCTAAATCTTAAATAAATTCTGGAGTCTCCCCTCCCCCTTACTAAATACGCTAAACTAACAAAGGCTGAAAAACAATATTGTAGGTAAAGAGGAAACAATATTCTTCCGAAAACAGTTCTCCTTAACTATTTTATTATTCACGTACCCCCTGGAAATGTGCATGTAATTGTCATTCCCCTTGTATAGCGAGATAAAATCAAAAATATACGTACTTCTTAAATGTTGTATTCATAAATTATAGCAGGATACCCATTTCCACCACTTGTAGATGGAATTTCAGAAATTCTTCTGTTTTATTCTTAGAGATATTGAGAAATTCGTGAAAACACACTTTACCCCTTTTCACCCCTTAGGGGTAAAATTTCTAAAAATTCTTTCAGCCCGTTTTATCGTAAAATGAACCCAGAGGAAAAAATAATCTTAACCCCATACCCCTTTTCAGTTTTCCTTTTCTGGCTTTAGGGGTAAAATTTAAAAAAAGAACCTAAAATCCCTCTCTAAAGATTTGAAAAACACGTCTATATGCCAAAAAATAATTCTCTAACTAAACAAACACAGGAGATACAAGGGGTTCTATAATTCATCCCGAATGCAGATTCGCACCTTTAAGGGTTGATGAGGGCAAAATCCTGAATAATGTTTTTAGAGATTTGCCTTGGATACCTATGCAAGCAAACACCAAGTCGATATTTTATCGGGTCTGAGATATATTGAGAAATTCGTGAAAACACAGTTTACCCCTTTCCACCCCCTTAGGGGCAAATTTTTCAATATCCCTTTAACCACTTTTTAAATATTTTAAAAATACATCTATATGCCAAAATAGTATATTAAAGTATGAGCGGATAACAAGGTCTTTAAAACACGCGCGAGTTTTCGAGCACGACGGCGTAGCAAGTGTTTTAAAGTCCAGTTATCCACGAATACTTTACGCTATTTTTACTTCCTTTTACTACTATAAAGGAAGTATTGGATTCACCCCAAAAATTCGAAATTGAGTTTTCAACAGATCTTCACGTTTTAGAGTCCCCTGATCCCAAAAAACATATTTTTTTTCATTGGTCTGTCTGTCTGTCTGTCTGTCTGTCTGTCTGTGTGTCTGTGAACAGAATATCTCAAAAACGAAAAGAGGTATGGCATTGAAACTTCATATATAAGTTTTGTGTACTATGTAGATGAGACAGCAAGCTTTTGAAGAAAATCGCATAACCGGAAGTAGGTGTTTACTCTTGTGATTTTTCAGTTTTTTTAGATTTTTTCAAAAACGGCTCTAACGATTTTTTTTAAATTTTACATTTTTAATGTGTATTGATGTGAGATAGGTGATTTTCCAGTTGAATACTTCTAAAGTGGGTTTCTTTTGTTTTTTTTTCTATTTTTTTTATTAACTCCTATTTTAAATAAAACACCCGGTATATTATTACATTTTTGTATTCACCTTTAAATTCTAGAGAAAATTTGTCTCTTCAACTAACACTCGATTTTGTACCGTTTTTGTAGAATTTGTAATTTTTGAAAATTTTTAACAAATGGTTAAAAATTAAAAATGAAATTTTTGACTAATTATAAGATCACTGTAAAAGGAAGTTGTGTGAGTGTATCACACCAGATTTTTTATTATACCTGCAATACTGGAAATAAATTACGCACTAAAAACTTAGAAACAATTTTTGTCGTGATAAATCGAGAGAGCATAATAATATTGCTACTATAGTTACGAGAATAGAATAAATATATTACCTGAAGAAGATCAGCTGACTGCATATTTGACGTGCGACACTGTATGTGTATTCGCCTTTCCCAAACAAACTGCCACAAGATGCTTGAAGAAACGGAACGACGCCGACGGCGAAATCACAAGGGTTAACGGAAGGCGGAACAAGGCCTCGATGAATAGGTACGGCAATGAAGGCGGCGACCAGCAGGTTTTTTAAGCACGACATAAACTGAATTTGCAAGTGCAAAACTTCTCACAATAATACGAGAACAATTCACTCAGGCTTCATAAGGGCGTCTTAATCTGATGTGCAACAGCTTCAAAACTGTTTCTCTCACGATCCGGTGAGCAGAAACACAAGGAAAAAAGAACGCCTCGCACACAATTACGTTGTCCTAAACCATCGCACCCTAACCGATAGGCACTCAAATTCCAACTAACTTTCTGCTATAATGTTCACGACACGAAAAACGCCAAGGATTTCCACAAACGAGACAGTTCCATTCCTTCAGAAGGCACCAATTATTAGCGAAACACACACAATTATTTGAAGCGGAAGCAAAATTATAAGTTCTTTAGCGAGCTTCCGATCGCGAAAGACGCGATCGGAGGCGAAGAATCATACACGTCTGTTCTTGGTCAGAGCTGGGCGGTAATTAAATTTTAGAAGATCGCGGGCAGTTAGACTATGGTCCCGCGTCGGAAATGCGTCTCACTTCTACAACGATAGACTGTATTTTCCGTCGCATGATTGCACCACTAAAGGAAATATGACTACATAACTCGAGGAAAGCCCCGGGCCAAACAATAAAAAAACGATAACGGACTACCTCACTGCAACCGCTACAGAAAGAACAAAGCATATAGGAAAATTGCAGAATAATTGAAAGCTGACTAAGCGATTCCAAGGAGCTCGTGTGTATCGGAACAAGAATGAATACTAAGAAATCGGGAAGCTAAACTGTATTGTTTGCAGAACGAGACAAACGGTAAATTCATAAATGAAATTCGGCGAATATGAATAAACTGAATAAACTACAGTGTTCATAAACGACCTGCGCGGAAATAATTATCTGCCAGAGTGAAGGTTTGATAACATTACCAAATTTGAGCTTAAATAAAATTGGCGGAACTAAGGGAATTTAAAATGATCTTACACGTTGAAACTTCACATATAAGTTTTGATCTAGATGCAACAGCAAGCTTTTGAAGAAAATCGAATAACCTGAAGCATATTTGAGTTCGCTCTATGCCACAGCGCGGACTGGGAATGCCGGGCTTTGATTGGTCCGCGGTCTCGCCAACTTCGTGTCCTTCTTGAATGACGTTTGAAGGGATGATTCTTATTAGTTTTTATTTTATTGTAATCTCGTAATTATTATATTTTTTTGATTTGTGTAAGAGTACTTGTTGCATATTAGCACCAATAAATATGTATCCTCTATTTAGATAAACAGACAAGAGATTTAACCTGTTTTCCTGTTAAGAAATGCCTATTTTCATTCTATTCAGAAACTACTTAAAGTAAATTGTATGGATATAATTACTTATTTGTTATTTTCGCTAATGCGAAAATGAAGGTCTTGCAACTTTCCGGTAAAGGATTCTTCGACCACAACTACCTTACATGTGTTACTTCAACTCCGACAGCTAATGCACACATCACGACGAAACACCAAGAGTTGCCACGAAACGAAACAGTTCAACTTCTCCAGGAGACACAAAAATGGCCGGAAAGCACACAGTTAATTTTTAATACGAAGACACTTTCACAGGGCAGTGCGCCCCGCAGGGCGCGCGCCTGGCACCAAAAAACCACTTTATTAAGTGAACCAAAGCCGGAGCAAGAATGAATTCAGAAGACGCGGGCAGCCCAACGGCGGTTGCAGCGTCCTAAATGCATCTCTCTTTTACAACGACACGCTACATCTTTCGTCGCCTAATTGCAAAGTATTGCAACATCAAATGCAGCATATGACCAAATATTTCGGGGAAGCACCGATCGTTTCATTGCGGCTTCTTGTCGCCGCGGAAGCAATAAAGAAGACGATAAGCGAGCCACGGCATTGCAACCGGTGCAGAAAACATATCTAGCTTTAGAACACGGATAAATACAATTGAATTGATGCCCCTAAATAGTCTGCGAACGCTGGTATTTAACATGGGTTTGAGTCTTTAACACTAAACTATGAATTTGGCTTAAGTAATGCAGAAAATACAGAAACGTACTGATTTTGAAGAATTG
Organism: Agriotes lineatus; assembly: GCA_940337035.1. NCBI lineage: Eukaryota > Metazoa > Arthropoda > Insecta > Coleoptera > Elateridae > Agriotes > Agriotes lineatus. The sequence goes on along the minus strand of CALNHX010002394.1, from coordinate 120,236 downwards.
TCCTTACAAAGAGCCTTTTAGACGTCTTAAAATCCACGCTCTACGAGCTCGGAATTCTAAAGAATATCTGCAGCAGTTATGATACTTATAACACTCCTAGATATGTTAATAGCTATTACCCAAAGTTTTATAATTTTAAATCATTACTGTACGCAGATTATTTTTAAAAACAAACTTTATTTTAATATCGCTAAATGTTCTTATTTAACTTTCTCGAATAATCAATTTAATTATACTATGAATCAGGAACTTACCTTCCACATTCAAGAACAAATTCATTAATAAATTCACCAATTTATAGAATATGCAGGATCCAAATATTGTAAATGGTTATGCTGATCTTTTTATTAATCTCAAAATAAGAAAATTTTGAAATATTTGTAAAGATGCTTTAAATTTACTGAGAGTTACGGCTGAGATTGGGACGAGACATGTTACAATTTTACTTTAGGATTTAGTTTTACATTAGAACTTAGTGTTTTGGTTTTCAATGATTTTTGTTATTGACTTTACAATTTACTAAAATTTTTAAATGATTTTTAACAACAATTACAATCATTATTACTATGATGATATAAACGGTAAAACTAAAGCACCTCTATAATATTATTATTATTATTATTATTACAAAGAGTTCTAGGTAAAACAGCATTTTTCAGTCCATTCTTCGGTGAACGTTTACTTATACTAATGGTAGTATTCTTCAAAAAATATGTTTAAAACATCTGGTATGATACACGCACAAAACTTCCTTTTACAGTGATCTTATAATTAGTCAGTTTTTATTTTTAAGCATTTGTAAAAAAAATCAAAAATTACAAATTCTACAGAAACCGTATAAAATAGAGAGTTCGTTGAAGTTAACTAAAAAAACATCTCAGAGGTATTCAATTGGAAAATCACCTCTCCCACATTAAAAATGTAACTTTTGAAAAAAATCGTTCGAGCCGTTTTTGAAAAAATCGAAAAAACTCAAAAATCACACCATACTTCCGGTTATGCGATTTTCTTCAAAAGCTTGCTGTCGTATCTAGATAGTACACAAAGTTTATATATGAAGTTTCAATGTCATACCTCTTTTCGTTTTGAGATATTCTGTTCACACACACACACACCACACACACACGCACACAGCGACCAATGAATGAAACATGTTTTTTGGGTTCACGGGACTCTAAACCATGAAGATCTGTTGAAAACTCAATTTCGAAATTTTGGGGTGAATCCAATACTTCCTCTATTGTAAAAGCTAGTAAAAAACAGAAATGTATTAGCAATTCATTCAATAGTGTATATTTTAAAATAAAAGTTTTTCTGACGGCAATTTCAGAGAGTAGAACATCGACCCACAATTTCGAACAAACGCAAATTCGATCCGCAGTTGCTCGAAAACCCGCATGCGAACTTTTCCCCACTCCGCTACCTTTGGTAAGCAAATTTTTCTTTTTGATTTGGCGATTGTTGAGGACGTAGTATAGGTTATCCGAGCAAAATTAAGTGTAACTACACACGCTAAATTAACGGTTAAGTGTAAAGTGTGCATACAGGAAGAATAAAATCGTCGGCAAGAAAGTAGCAGGTACTCGATCGATCCACGTGAATTCACCTGTCATAATACAAGCTCAACAATGAGGTGTCACTACGAGGTGTTAGAAGTCCCCAAGGATGCAGATGATTCCCAGATAAAGACAGCTTATAGGAAATTGGCCCTCAAATGGCACCCAGACAAAAATCTGGATAACCCGGAAAACGCCAAAGAACAGTTTCAGCTGGTGCAGCAGGCCTACGAAGTTCTCAGCGATCGGCAAGAGAGGGCTTGGTATGACAACCACCGAGAGCAAATTTTACGCGGGAGCAACTCTGAATTTGAAGACAAAAGCTTGGACGTGTTTCAATACTTCACCGCCACCTGCTTTAGGGGATACAACGACGAAGAAAACGGATTTTATACCGTTTATAGGAAGGTTTTCGAAGAAATTGCACGCGAAGATATCGAATACATGGACGACAAAGAGGAGTTCTGTGAAATACCTCCATTCGGATCGTCCACTAGCGATTATGATGCAGTTGTGGGTCCTTTCTATGCGTACTGGACGAGTTACAGCACTAAGAAGAGCTACGTGTGGCTCGATCCGTACAACATTAAAGAAACGCGTGATCGCAGAGTCTTCAAATTAATGGAAAAGGAAAACAAGAAGATACGACAGAAAGCGAGGAAGGAGAGAAACGAAGAAATTAGGGCATTGGTCGCGTTTGTGCGAAAGAGAGATAAAAGAGTGCAGGAGAATTCTAAGAAATTGGAAGCCAAGATTATCGAGAACCGAAAGAAGCAGGAGGATCTCAGTCGGCAAAAACGTTTGGAGCGTAAAAAACAGTTGAACGAATCGAAGTCGGAAGCGGAGTGGACTAAATTCGATAACGTCAAAACAGAACTGGAACAAATTGAAAGGAGCTTGGCGCAGGAATTCGGAGAGGAGCTCTCGCAGAGTGAAGATGAGAATAGTAATTCTGAAGAAGACGAAACTGACAATTTATATTGTGTCGCTTGTAATAAAGTATTTAAGACCCCGAAAGCTTTCCAAAACCACGAACTAAGCAAGAAGCATAAGGAAAATGTTGAAAAAATGAAAGAATTGATGCTAGATGACGATGATTTTGAGGATTTAAGTGAAGATGCAGACTCGAGCACTCATGAACTGCAAATTGATGATAGTTTAGATCATAGGAATGGTGATGTGGAATTGCTAAGTGCAGACTCAGATTGTGAAGAAACAAGACAAAAGCAGAAAAAGAAAAAGCGAAAATCAAGAAATGTTATTCGTATGAAATTAAGCGAAAGTGAAGGGGTACCAGTATCTAATAAAGAAAGTGATAACGATATAAATGCTCCTGACTTAGGGGACGAATTTGACCGTAGTACTACTTCCAAAAAGCAAAAACGAAAAAATAAAAAGGGTAGTAGTAAAGTAGATAAAACACTAGACAACAATTTAAACAATACGAATAATGGTAGTGAAATTTTACAAAATCCCGAAAACAGTGATACGGAAGATAGCAAAGTTAAAACTGAAAAAATTAAAAAACCTAAGAAGTCTAAAGAAAAGAAAGATAAAAAGGAAATGGAAGCATCAAGAACTGATACTGACACCAATCATTGCTGTGTGACCTGTAAAGCAGATTTTCCATCAAAAAACAAGCTATTCGATCATTTGAAGACTACCGGACATAGTGTTTTCTTACCGCAAAATGTTAAAATTGTAAAAAATAGGAAAAAACTCGTTAGAGATAAATAATAAGAAAATAGTATGTTATTCATAGATTACAACCTTATTTATTGAATAAATGTTTGGAAAATTATTTTGTTTATTTTTATTCATGCGTTTCAGATTAATGGTGATTGGTTAACTATAAAACCTTTTGGGTCATTAAGTTTTGCTGCACAAAAATTTTGATGTGAAAGAAGCAGTCTCCAGAATAAACGTCCTATTTTTCAAGTCGTCCTTTGATGTAAGAAATTAATTAAATTACAGAAATCTTATACTTAAGTATGTACAGTGTTGTTAGTGTAATAAAATCGGTAGTACATTATATAATTATTGATTTTTGAAACTGACTAAATGTAAGTATGGGCCCAAAACAAAAAACATTTTTTAATAGGATGTAATTGTTTAATCCAAAAACAAATGAAAGCTGCAATTTCAGTTGTTTTGAAGATTGGTTAAATTTGTTTTCTAATTAATCAATCACGGCTGGCTATAAAGAAATATCCTGCAGACATCTCGATCATTTACGAAAATAAATGTGAAACTTGATATCAGTGAAGCTTTAATAATAAGCTTTTTTGAACAATGCCATAGCATTCTTTAAGAGCATGCCTTTAGTGTTGGGCACAACTCTCTGGTTTAAGACTCCGCTATGGATTGCAGTTGGCTCTCATAGCGCCCAATTAGCGGATAAAAGTATTATTAACATACGCGTGTGAAATTTGTGCAATGAGGCGACATTTATCTCCTGAGCTTAGATAATATTTTCCACGGTATACACGAATGATTGCTTGCTAAAATACTGATCCAAACACTGTTGTTGGACGAAAACAGACATGTGACAGTTGAGCGAATGTGTCGGTAATCTAATAATGTACTAAGGGCGAATGGTTTTTCCGGTAATTTTTTTACGAACGTTTGTCGTTTTGGCAACGTCACGAGACAAACTAACCTGACCAAATTTCCCAAACAAAAGGATAGGAAATTTGTTAAAGCTAGTTTGTCGGAGGACGTTGCCGAAAAAACAAATCTTATGTTAAAAATTGTCCGAGCAAAATCATGAGACCAATATTACATTTTGTAAACTATAGTAGTCGTTCGGAGGACTAAATACTCAATTAAATGAACAATTCGTTTGTATGAACAACCAAAATTGTACATTATAACGGGTGTTCATAAACAGTCGTCATCCCAGTTGCTTTGAAAAACAAAATGTTAGGTATGTCTTTGATTAATTTGTGCAACACAATGAAACGTCATTGAGTTCTGTCATAGCGCATTTTTTCTCAATTTTAATAGACATACGTTTCTGAAGTCAAAACCTACTGGGATGACGACTGTTTATGAACACCCGTTAGATTCCAAACAGCTCACAAAGAAATAAGATTCAGCCAAAACTAAGTAGCTACCTCATAAAGAAAAACTAATTCGTTTTTATACATATTTATTCCTATATACAGGGTGCTTCTAATTCGAAGGCAACCATGGGGATCTCAGTTATTATAAATGATAGAGGGTAGGTAAGTTTAAATTTGGCAAATTTGAGCTTTATTAAGCTGAACAAGATACCATTAAGAAATAATAAAACCTTATTTCGTTTTTGAAAAAACTGAATTCTTAAATTTTCGTTTTTATTTTTTATTGCTCTTATTTGGCAAGGTAGGAAACAACTGAAACCACTTTTCTACAGCCATTTTTTCTTCACCATATGACGACGGTCATAAATTTTAAATACGACGTTTCGTTTCTTTTCAACCATCATCAACTTTTATAGTTCTTATGGGCGCCATTTTGGATTTATACACCAATAGAAGGGAATTATTTTCCTGATTTCAAAAATGTATAATCTGACTATGTTTCACTCATTTATAAAGGTGGAATTTTCAATTCAAGGTTTTTGTACAATCAAGATACCATTGGAAAATCAATAAACCGTTTTAAACTGTCAAAAAATTTGTAGTTGCATCAGGTAATAAATTGTTTCGAAGTGTTACTGTAAAATGCCTTTTTCTCATGCAGAGAAGCGTGATATGATTCAGATTTATTACGCTTGCAATAGGAATGTCAGAAACACTTCTGTTGTTTATTCGGAAAGTTATCCTGAAAGACATCAACCAAATGAAATTTATTTTTTAAAATTACACCGGAATTCATCCGAATATGGAAGTTTTGAAAAACCTAGACAGACTTATAGAACAAGAATTTTACAAGAAAACAGAGATGCGGTTATTCGAGAGGTATTTTTTTAACTTTAAACTGAATATTTCTTTAATTAATGTTTATTTTAGATTACCAATAATCTAATTACTTCAACTAGAGAAATTTCTGAAAATTTAAATATGCCCCGAAGTACAGTTTGGAAAATATTAAAAAACTAATATGAAACCCTATAGAATACATATCAGCCAAACGTTACATGCGGGTGATACTGAGAGACGTTGACATTTCTGCAATTGGTTATTAGAAAGAACCAATCAAAACAGAAATTTTTTAAATCAAATAATCTGGACCGATGAATGTCATTTTTCAAATTTAGGAACGTTTAACCACTATAAGGAACATTTTTGGTCAATTGATATTCCTAGACTGAACAGACAAATCAGAAACCAACACTGATTTGGATTTAACATGTGGATTGCTTTATGGAATAATACAATTTTTGGACCCTACATTTACTGGGAAACACTAAATGCACAAAGATATCTTCAAATTCTAAGAGGTCCATTGCTAGACTACCTTGATGGTATTCCCTTAAATGAGTTGCAAGATTTATGGTGGCAACAAGATGGCGCTCCATCACACAACTCTATAATGGTGAGAGAATATCTCAACCAGATTTTTCCAAATAAATGGATTGGAAATCGTGGTGTAGTTGAATGGCCTGCTCGCTCGCCCGATTTGAGTCCATTTCACTATTTTCTGTGGGAGACGCTTAAAAATGAAATTTATAAGGACCAATATGCAAATGTTGATGAGCTGCAAAACAGATTAATAGCCACTTCCGCACAAATTCCCACAAGAAGTATTAATCGGGCCATAAATACTTTAACAAAAAGGGCTCGTGTATGTGTCGATCAAAACGGATCCTTATTTGAGCATTTACTATAATTTATTTGTAGCACTGTAATTTATAATATTTTTGTTTCTTGTTGTTTTCGTTTAGTAATAGTATATTATGATACGAGTTTTATAAGAAGCATTTTGTAGCACGCACGGATTTAGGGTACGACGAGCGAAGCGAGGAGTGCCCTAAAGGAGTAAGTGTTACAAAATGCCTTATAAACGAGGCATCATACAGTATTTTATCTACTTTGCCACTTTTTTAAGCAAAAAAATGAAATTTTTTAGTATTTTTATTATAGCATCGCTTTGTGTCTATTACGATACGCAAACGCGTATCGTAATAGCCTCAGTACGAACGCAAAGTAGATAAAATAGTTTATAAATAAAAAACTGACGGTTCGTTTGTTTTTACATTTTGATTTTTTCAATGGTATCTTATTGTAAAAAGCTTAAATTGAAAATTCCACCTTTATTAATGAGTGAAACATAGTCAGATTGTACATTTTGAAATCAGGAGAATATTTTTCTTCTATTGCTGTAAAAATCCAAAATGGCGCCCATAAGAACTATAAAAGTTGATGATGGTTGAAAAGAAACGAAACGTCGTATTTAAAATTTATGACCATCGTCATATGGTGAAGAAAAAATGGCTGTAGAAAGTGGTTTCAGTTTTTTCCTACCTTGCCAAATAAGAGCAATAAAAAATAAAAACGAAATAAGATTTTTTTGATTTCTCAATGGCATCTTGTTGAGCTTAAAAAAGCTCAAATTTGCCAAATTTAAACTTACCCTCGTATCATTTATAATAACTGAGATCCCCATGGTTGCCCTCGAATTAGAAGCACTCTGTATACTTACAATAAACTTCTTTTAAACTGTCACGCAGTTTAGTAAACATCTCGGTTGTATGCACAACTTCACATAATCGATCGACTACTGCATTTCTCAATTATACGTTCATTTTGTATCAGCAGTCAGTACGCAATAAATATGACATTTATAATGACGCATAATGACATTTCAAATTGCGTCTTTGAAATACCACCTTGATTAAAACAACATTTGGTGGTTGTCATGGACTAAAGTGATAAAAATAAACTTATAAAATTCCAAGGACTATTCAGCTCACCCCCTTTATGTTAATTATTAACCAATCATAATGTAGTATTTTTGTTATTTGCACCAATCAGCGTAAAATTGTGCAACAATTCCGCTAGAGGAATTTTAATGACAATTTTTTTCTCTTCCTGTGAAATTTATTTAACTTCCTGTAAAAATTCAAATGGTTGTTTACAATACATTTTCCAATACAGCTCTACCGATTTCAGTGCATTTTGCAGCATGTCCATTACAGAAACCATAAACAAAAATCATGTCTGTGTATTCAGTGTAAGTGAATATGTGAGACATGATAATGAATATACTTTTCGAGTGTAAAATAGTAAAATATGCAAATTTAATCATTTCAGTTTTTAACATTGAAACACCTTGTATATTTTTGTATTTATGAAAATTGTACGACACTCATTAGTGACCAATAGAAAAATTAGTTCATGAGCCGTAACCAAGACAACAACAAAATTTGTTATAAATTTGGTTTGTGTCATTACGATTTTCTTACCGAATCTGCATTCGAGCATTAATTCATATCCGGAAATTTTTTAAATGCGTTCTAACGTATTAATTTCCGGAAAGAATTTGTGCTCTTATGAGATTATATGTGAAAATGCCTTTTAATTAGATTTCCTTCTGACATTTTAATTCATACTGCTAAATTCAGTTCAAGTTTGAAAATTAAAAAAAAATAAGTCCTTTCAAATGTTTTATTTATAGGGATAACAAACAAATACAGTTAAAATACTAATTCAAAGACTTGAACTCTCGATATGTTGTCGCTGTTGTTCTAAAAAATAATAAATCTAACTTTCGTAGTATTGAAAGTGGCATACCTCAGGGTTCAATAATTGGTCCCTTGCTCTATGCATTATATTCGATGGTTTTTTGTACTTTCATAACTTTATTTTTCACTCAAACCTTGGGACTTTCTCTACCCATCTAAGGTAATTAATGAAGATATAGAAAAAATTGTTACAATTGGGACACAACATTCTCTTAATGTTAACCTGCCTAAATCCGTTATTTATTTGGCCCAAGAATTCTTTAATCACATGCTCTGAATTTTCACGCAATTTAGGACTCATTCTTAATAACAAGGTTTCCAGAACACATTATCATTTGTACACGTAAAATTTATGGTAGCCTCGAGCTGCTTTATAGTAAGACGTGTTCTGAACGAAAGTATCAAAAAGATTTTCTGTGATTCTGGATTCTGTAGTTTTATCTTCTTTTAATTTGTGTATCTATGGTTCATGCATTAATGCTGTTACTGTAAAAAAATCAGTATAAAATGCATGCTTAAGGCTCACTTATGGTGTTAGGCAAAGTGAACATATTTCTTATAAAATCAAAGAAACCAACTGACTCAATATGCTTAATCATTGTATTTTACATACTGATGCATTATATAATAAGGTCTATCTATCTACAACTCTAGGGGCCGGTTGCAGAAAGCAATGTTAAGTCTCGTGTTAGCTAACATCGCGTCAAAGTGAACAAAATCGCATCAAATTTTGTTTACTAATGTATTAGTTACCATAAAGATTTGAGATTTGATTCGTTTTTGTTCACTTTGACGCGATGTTAGCTAACATGAGACTTAACATTGCTTTCTGCAACCGGCCCTAGGTAGGTCTTGGCTGATTCTACAGTTGTCCTCAATTTTCTCATATACCTTGCCACTATTTCTCCATTTCTAATGCCTAACTTCCCTAAGTGGTTCTTTACACAATCAACTCATCTTTTCCTACTATCCATTCACAAAACTCGTGAACTGTCAAATGCTGTGAAGTTGCTACCTTGTTTAAATTCTGTCTTGGAACTTCTGGTAGCTGATTTTGGCAGCACTGCAATTTTTGAAATTTAAAAACTTGACTTGTCCACTTTCTTGTAAAAAATTCTTTTAACTCCTCTGCTGCCCTCCATTCTCTATAGACGTCCTGCCCACCCAATTCTGGCTAGAGATCCTGTACATAGTTAGGTTAGAGTCGGGCAAATGCGGGTCAACTTTTGATTGGTTATGATCCACTGCGCATGCGCAGTAATCTAAAATGGAAATTTGAACGGTGGCTACGACAATGACAATTAAATGACGTACTGTGAAACTTGATTGTCAAACTATTAAGCGTTAAGTAAAATGACAGGCTGTTGCATCTTTTTTTTAATTTTAAAAGCCTTCCCAAAAAATGCTGTTCATTTAATGTGGAAATTAAAATTATAGGACTTGTCCTCTACTCATAATATACTTAATATAATAATTATTATTGTATGTATGTATTATCAACAAACTCTTTTTACTGAGCGGTGTAGAGGCTGGTGCTTTGTAAGCTTTAGCATCTGAATTATTATTAATATTATTGTCCGACTCGACAATGATGAGACAAGTTTTTGGAGGTTATCTGTTTACTAGACCACCAAAAAAGCACTCGTAAATTACTCAATCCGATCCATCTACTGCAAAATCAGCTGACCACCAATCGGTAAACGGTAGATACCTACCAGTGTAGTTTTCGTCAACGCTTTAAATTTACCATTTATTGACAATGTCAAACTGACAAGTAATTAAATTCATCAAACTGACACATACTAAGGAAGACAACTCCGGCCTTGAACGCTATCATTTATTTTTGGATCAGTAATGGCCGCTGACATTTGTGTTTGCCCGACTCTTATACATATAACTTTATAAATGGTCTCTAATTCTGACCACAGCCAGTATATGTTAAGGTCACTAAATCATGTTAGCTACGCTAACATAGGTAGGGAAACTCAAAGTTGTTTATGTTAACCAAACTCGGTTTTTCAGTGGCGTACACAATCAGTTTATAGGTTATAACAGATATAAATTTAAGTTTCTGCAACGTGAATGCAATAAATAAATAAATATTACATAGCATTTTTAAACGTTTTCCTGCTTAAAAAATAATTATTACAAATATAAACCTGCTCGCCGCATTCCAACACTTCGGGTATCACAACGCCAGCTTGTATTTTGGCTCTTCGCCAAAATTCTATTGAATTCCTTTGCCAAAATTAACATCCACTTGCAAGGTAAGTTCTGAGTAAAACCCTTTACAGATTTTTATATAAACACTAGATATTTTAAATTACGGCTAAAAACGATCATCTGCCGAACTTACAACCTTGTGGCATCACATTCACAGAATAAATTAATAATAACAAAAATTATTTATGCACTTACTGGTAGTGTCTATGGTAAACTTGACATTGACATTTGTTTGAACCTGTCAAAGGTTGTTTCCCTACCTGTTTTAGCGTAAGGTGCCTTGATAGGTCAATTTGACGTTTATACTTTCCTGGGTATGGACAGATCATTGTCCCTTCTCACTCTTAAGTACTTTAGAGTGAGAGGGGACAACTGTTTGTCCGTACCCTGATTGTTGCCCTCTCTCACTCTAAAGTGCATGCGCCGGCTGGTCGCCAGCTATAACTTCCTCCAGTCTGTTTCTTAAGATATGTTAAGAGGCTTGATGCCTTGCCCATTATTGCATCTGGTTAGGTCTCCCTTCAAGAGTTTGGTTAATATTTCTTTTAATTTTCCACACCATAATTCATTGTTCCAGACTCTATCTAAGATAGGCTGTAATTGTATAGGTGGAGCTGCTTTCAAGAGTCCGGTTTTCCCAGCTTGTGCAATTGCTATTTTAATTTCAACGTTGTTCTGTGTATCTTTCAAAGGTGTAATCTCTCCTTGTTGATCTTGTAATTGGTTTATTGTTGCTAATTTTCTTGTAATTTGGTACTTTTCTCAAATGATTTTTCTGCTCCTTCAGTGCAATGAGTAAGATTATGTAGGGTGGCTGTTTTTTTTTAATTAACCTCGTGACTCTTATATTCTGGAATTTCATTGCACACAGACGTTTAACTTGAATGCTCGTCTCTTGATTTATTTGCTATTTTTTTCTACATATGTCCAAGTTCCGTCTGAGAACTATTCTTTTTTGTTTTTTCTGTAAATCTATTACTGATATGCTCACTTCTGTTTTTAACCGCTCCCACTCTATTCTTTGTTTTCCTGTAATTGTTTCATCTGCTTGAGTTCTAGTTACATTCGCTATTTTATTGCTTAATGCTTCTCTGAACTTCCTCTCATAAAAGGTTTTGTATGAAGTTATCAAATTATTAAATAGACATGTACAGTTTTCTTAAATTGCACTTATATATGAGGATCTGTGAAACTATGACAGATAAAGAAACGCTACACTTTTATCGTAATATTCTAAGAAAAACCTTATAACTTCTTCATTTGCAGAGATCAACCCTACGAGCCTTTTTTAAACTATGGATTCCTTTTCAAAGTCATATCAAACCCTACGAGCCTTTTTTAAACTATGGATTCCTTTTCAAAGTCATATCAAAGAGCATATCTCTTTGGTCATATTTAGAAAATTCAGATATGTGGAAAACACGTTTTGCTGGTTGATAAAGTATATGTTCACTTGCCTGTGAGTTCTTAACCCATTAGCGCCTAGCGTAACCATACGGTTACAGCTGAAGGGTAGTGATCTAAGCTGAAATGTGGTGTTACTTGAGCAGTATGTCCATAGATGGCGCTAAATATCGTTTATAAGTGATCAAGCACCTGCACTGTTGGCCATTAAATCATTTCGTTGTTTCGTGTTGCACTTCTAGAACGGTTTCATTTTCGCTGATATTTTTTTTGTGGAAAGTGCGATGGAGCCTAGATTTGAGTAAGTATAACTTCGTTATTAGTTCAGACCTAAGGGTAATTGTATAAATACAACAAGTAAACATCTGAGAAAGTATATATAGGTAAATAAACAACATTTTAAAAGTCGGATGTATGAGTTATGAGACTGTTTACGTCATTGTAACCGTATGGTTACGCTAGGCGATTATACTACCGTGATTTTTTATTTTCGCATTTTTTATTTCAGAAGAGGATTTTCTCTCAAAGAAGCTTTAGACATGGTGTATGCTGATGATGTTAATGTATCCGATATTTTCATCGAGCCACCAGAATCTGGAGTGCTCTCTGACGAAGATTCTGGGGACGAAGATGGTGGCGGCTTGATTGACAATTTACCTGGATCTCAGCTGAGAGCTCCAGCTGAACTGAAACTCTCTGATGGCACCAGAATCGGTGGTTGCTGCGAAATACAAGAGAATGAAGAGATGGCCCCATTGTCGAATAAAATGCCAACAGTTATCACGTCAGGTAAACAGTTTGAACGTCCCAATTTTCAGAAGATTGAATGGGTTGAAGGCGACCTTCTCTCGAATCAGCGTATTTTTTGTAAAACTTCGTATAACAATAATTATAAAGATACAACCCCAGTTGAATTATTCGAGAAGTTTTTTAATGATGATATTGTAAATCTTTTGGTAGAGCAATCAAGGAAATATGCTTTGTTTTTGAATCACCCGGATCCAAAAATTACTACTGCAGAAATAAAATGTTTCTTAGCTATCCTCATTCTCACTGGATATAATGAACTTCCGGGAAAAAGGTTTTATTGGGATGAGGGAACTGATATGAGAAACGAGCTAGTTTATAATTCAATGCGACGTAATCGTTTCTTGGAAATTTGTCGATTTATCCATTTCGCCAACAATACCCAACCCGATGCAAAAGATAAAATTTGGAAACTGCGTCCAATCATGGACAAAGTAAAAAGTAACTGCTTGAAATTATTTCAACCCGAAGAACATCTTTGCTATGATGAGAGCATGGTTAAATACTATGGAAGACACGGATGTAAACAATTTATTCGGGGCAAACCCATCCGCTTCGGGTATAAGATGTGGTGTCTCAACACCCCCTCAGGTTATGTTGTCGATTTCGAGATGTACCAGGGTAATAATCCTCGTCGGTGTGAAGAATATGAAAAATTATTTGGAAAATCAGCTGCTCCATTAGTAGTAATGTTAGATGAACTGGTAAATTTGAAAGGATTTCATCCATATAAATTATATGTCGATAATTTATTCACTGGAATTACTTTATTCAAGTTTCTTCGAGATAACGGATACCAGGCAACTGGAACGGCCAGAGATAACAGGCTGCCTAAAAATATTCCTCTCACTACCAAAAAAACTATGGCTAAAAGAACACGAGGCTCTCATGAATCCATTATAGATAAAAGTGATGGTATTATAATTGTTAGGTGGGCGGACAATAGTGTAGTGACTGTAGCCTCGACTTGCTTTGGCATAGAACCCGTTGCAAATGTACGTCGATTTTCTCAAGCTGAAAAAAAATATATACAAGTACAACGGCCAGATCTTATCTCTAAATACAATAATTATATGGGAGGAACAGATCGTATGGATCAAAATATTGCCCAATATCGTATTGGAACACGTGGTAAGAAATGGTGGTGGTCTCTTTTTACATGGACTATTGATGTATGCGTTCATAATGCTTGGCAAATTCACCGAAAATCAAATGGAAGTATGTCTCAATTAGACTTCCGAAGATCAATCGTTCAAACTTACCTTAAAACTCATGGTGTGCCGCCTCGAGGAGCAGGAAGGCCAGCTCAATCACCGATGTCATTATCGCTAAACAGAGTTTCCGACTGCCTTCGTTATGACGGCATAAACCATTTGGTGATTCCTGTCCCAAATAAGAAACGAAGACGTTGCGCGGGTGAAGGATGCATTTCTCACGTTAGGACCATGTGCCAGAAGTGTAATGTAGGACTATGTATTGAATGTTTCACCATATTTCATACTAAATAAAACATGATTTTGTAATCATATATGTTTTTGATTATTTCCCAAAACAGTCTCACAAACGCCTAGCGTAACCATATGGTAACACCATTTTTTAGAAAAAATATTGAAACTTCGTTAAACTTTTCATAAAAACCTTGCATCTAGGCCTCATATCACTTCAAAAATACAAAAAACACTTTACTTTTCTAAAAAAAAATAATTCGGGCGTTAATGGGTTAATCTATTTTTGCTTATTTGTCTTAGGGCGAAGATTGTCTTTGTGCTTTTATTTGTTCTGAACTTGCACTGTGCATCTTCCAGGGTTATTTTAATCTCAATTCTGCGCCAAGTCTGGCTTCTATTATTTTTGTATAGATTTTGCTAGTTATACTTCGTAGCGTTCTTACCTGATAATTGTTGCAATCTCGTAAGTCTCATTTTCAAGTATGCTCGAAGCTATTAACAAACGCTGTATGTTCTGCAATTTGCGAAGAAGAAACTACATTACATTTTAAAATATTTATTATTTATACTTAAATATACATAAGTACGTACATAGGTTAACATATTATAATATTTGGCATAAAGAATATTTGGAAATCTTATTAGATATTTAAAAATGCAGATCCATCACATTAAAGTACTCGTCGATTACTCATAGTAACTCTTAAATTACGTCTCATGAGTGCTACATTCATGCACAACTATGTAAACATACATAAATCAAATTTGTCCGTGAATTTAAAACTATCAATAATATACTTGCAATCACTAATCACATAACTTTGTTTTTCAGATGATCATAGTTCACCGTGTCTCCAAACAAATAATCAGGAAAATGAGGTAAATGTCACGAAGTACTTACAGCATACATAAAATGACTAAATAAGCACCATATAATAGTACATAAAGCATTTTAACACTTTACACATATTTTTACCATTGAAAGCTAATGCTTTAACAGCTTCCATGAGATAGATATTCCATTATATGTTATATTCTACAAAAAAAATATTTAGATTCTAGCTATAAAAATACCCTGGATACTATTTCTAATATTTTTAAAACGTCAAAAATTGTTTTTGAGTTATAAAATATGTAAAATATTGTTGGCTTGTATAGAAGTATATTTTTTAAAATTTGGCGTTGAGTATTCTCTATTAGAAATATATTGGAAACAGTTCAACCAAAAATCATATGTTAAATTTGATATTGATCCCAAATGGAAGGCACAAAAAGCTTGATATAAAGGGACATGGTTATCGCTTGCACATAAGCTTGAAAGGTACCGTAATTTCTGTCTTAAAAATGAAGCAAGCATTTAGAATCTGGGTAACTAATATTTGCTTAACATTAATTTGGCAGTACTTGTATAAAATACTTTTAGTTATCCTAAAGAGAGCAACGTAGCTAATTTGCTGCAAAAACACGCAAAATATGCAACATATCAAATCAAAACTATTTTGGCATTCCAATTCAGTTAAAGTCAGTCTTAATAAAATTAAAAAGGATATTCAGTCAACCATCATAACTAATCACTACGTTATGTATAATATCAAAACATTCTAATCAGACCAACAATTCTTCAATTTCAGTCAAAAAATACAATACCCAGCATCGGAGAGAAATAAACGTCCCATACTTGAGGTGCTCAAGACACATTTTGATGCTGATAAACCTGGAAATGTCCTGGAAATTTCCTCTGGAACTGGCCAGCATGCTTCATTTTTTGCAGAACACTTCCCCAAGCTCGTATTCCAGCCTTCGGAGTATGAGAAGTCCTTGTTTAACAGCATCAAGGCTTATGCCCGAGATACACCTACAAGGAACGTAAAAGATCCCATTGAAATAGATGTTACACAACCTTGCGAACTATGGAACTTGGATCAGAAAAGCTACGACTATGTACTAAACGTAAATATGATTCACATCAGCCCCTACAGTTGCACAGAGGGCCTCTTCACGAATGTTCCTCGCATACTGAAACCAGGGGGTTTGCTAGTCACGTACGGACCTTATGCGCACAATGGCGTGATTAAGCCGCAATCTAACATTGATTTTGATAGGAGCTTGCGAATGCAAAATCCAGAATGGGGACTCAAGGATATTAAGGATTTAGAAGCTCTAGCCAATGCCAATGGCATACAACTCATTGAAATTTATGATTTACCTGCTAATAATAAATGTTTAATATGGAAAAAGGATGTATAAAATTTGACTATTTGGCCTTCAACTAAATGGTTCTCACATCTATTTCTGTATCTATCTATGTACAATTTGCATCCAATTTGTACTACGGGCCAACTATAATACTGAATATTCTGTGTATTTGCTGCAGCAACTAATGGAGTAACCGACTTGCAAAATTTTGAAATCGTTTCCACTAGTATTGATAAAACTATATGAAGAATTTGTATTATAAAGTAACGATTTGTGGACAAAACCTTGCATGAATTTTCAAGTGATTACTTTATAAATTGCCAACATATATCCTTTCTATGTGATGTACACAGTGTGACAATCAAGTTTCCAGATTGGGGCCTAAAAAAATCTCAAATCTTGACCTTTTCATTGTAATTATTAATTTAGGCAATAGAAAAAATTGGCTGAGGCCAACTCAAGCAAGTAGGAGGGATGGTGTAACATGGGGATCCCATGGTGTGCCAAAAATTCAGAAACAATGACTGAAGAATGTGCTGGTGCATTGTCATGCAACAGGAACCAAGACCCTCCTCAACATTCAACCTCCAAGCAATGAACTTAAACGATCCATCTTTTCATTACCATATAAAACTGATCACTGACATCAGTAAAGGCAATCAGCTTTGCTCTTCGTAAGTAGTACTTCAAAGTATCCGGTTCGATGCGACGTAAACACTAACTTTACCAATACACCTATTCTTTTAATTTATCAACCAGACAAGCTGAAACTTGCACGTCATGTACACAACCCTTCTGCTTAACAACTGTCATTTTCCTGGCAGATGGCATTAGTGCTACAATGGCAGTTTGGGAACTTAATTGTCACACTGTATTGTGTTTGTCAAATCAATTAACTCGATTGGTCAACTAAAATATTGATTTGACAATATATATTTAACCAGCGAAAATTTAAATGTTTCCTTTAAATATACTAAAATAACTGTTACATGTTACTTAATTAAAATTGATACAATCAGTTTCCGCTAATATAATACATTCATGTAGTATATATTTTTTGTAATTCACAAAAACAATAACATCATTAAGGGTAAACATGAAAGCATAAATGGACCAGGAAGACTATTTTCGTTACTTCAACTACGTTTACTTTTATATTAGCTAGGGCTGGAATGGATTCAATCGCGACTGAAATTAAACGACTCTCGAATAAATTGTAATTTTTAAGTTTTATATTTGAAGTAAAATGTAAGATTGTAAATGTTTGATGGACGATTACGTACAATTATGTAATGAAATAAATAAATTAGACCACCAAAGTTATTTCTTCAATATTACCAATTAATGTGATACCTTCAAACTGAAGAAAAATTTACATCCCTTCTATTTTGAATAGATTCAATAAGTTTTTGATTGTTATAACTTCGCACAGTAATTGTTAACGTTACTAAGATCTGTGCGTTTGCTTATTACAACTGGTTATCATTTGCCTACTTGCAATATGTTATTAGAATTATTACTGGGGAAAAATAATATCTAATTACGGGAATTTAAGCAAATGGGACAGATACTGGAAAAGAAGTGCGCAGCAACTCCTCTGTCAAGACTTGGGAGTGTATATAAGGTGCAGAAGAATGGAAAAAATCATAGTAAAGTTGAACTGATTTGAAGGTAAACAAAATATAATGAAAACAAATATAAAAAAGTTTAAATCGAAAATCGTACGACACTCATTAATGACCAATAGAACAATTAGTTCACGAGCCGTAACCCAGACAACAACAAAATTTCTTGGAAATTTTTTGTAGGTAGACATTGCTTCTTTTTAGGGTTTGTGTCGTTACGATTTTCTTACCGAATCTGCATTCGAGCATTAATTCATATCCGGAAATTATTTATCAAAAAATTTCCGGAAACAATTAATGCTCTTGTGAGATTATATGTGAAAATTATTGGCTTTGCCATTAAAGAATTACTGCCTGAGCTGTGTCGTAATGCTCATGTGTCACCTGTTTTCGGGCGACCAATAATAATAATCAATATCATCTCAAAAGATGGTTTATAGCATATAAAGAGTACTCATTTAAATTATTATAAACAAAATTAGTTTTTTGAAAAGGAACTTTGCAACAGAATATTGACTTAACAAAACCCATTTGGATCTACGTAAATTTGTTTAAATCGTGCTCTTTTGAGCTCAGGAATCTGTGGTAAGCTAAGTCCACATATTTTAAGGACACCCTCTATAGATCAAGTTAACTTCCACAGATTTATAATTGAAAACGACTAGGTATATTAACTAAAATAATAATTTACACAAACTAAAAGTATTGTAGCACACAAAGGAATCCTGTCAGCACTCTGAAATTTCATCAAGGGTTGGATAAAGTTGCTTGCTCTCCTCTTTACTCTCAATATTTTCTATTGTTTAAAAATGAAATTTCAAAACACCACTCAATCTTCAGAGATATAACCTTGTAATATTGCCAAATACTTTATGAATTACCTTAATAATATAGAGATTAATATGTATCAGGATCCGGCTTTTTTGGGTCGTTCTTAAAAAATAAAAAGAGAGTAAAATCTGCTCTTCTATCATAGTCCAACATCGTGAATGACGTGTGGTAATTGTGCACTAGTTATTATCAGCGTACATACATCAAACAAGTAGAGACACTCATGCCAAATGTTGAAACCTGTCTAGAGCGCCTGGGACAGTAACTCGGGGGGGTATTTCTAAGCTCGACTATCAGATGGCAGCACAAAGTTCTACCAATCAGAGCCAGTTACGGCTCTGCTACCAATCATGTGTGACAAAGCAGTGGCGCCATCTGTTAGTACTATCGGAAAGTACCTCCTAGGAGCCGTTCAAGGTCATCCAAATCGGTATTTTGACATCAAAGGAACAGACAGTGAGTGTCTATACTTGTTTGATTTATGTACGCTGTTGCTATAACATCAGTTATTGATTGTCACCATCTACTGTCCATGGTATTCTCAGCATCCTTCGGCAACACCACATTCCAAAGGCACCAATGCGAGGACGGTCTGCTGCTTTTATCAAACAATCTCCGACGCATACCAAATACGGAGAATACAAGTGATTGTACTAAGACAGTTTTTGTTCTTACTGATATGTTTCTATCTTTCCATACCTTAGCCAGTTGGCACATAGCCCTGCGACCCAGTTGTATACATCGACGGATTTCAGCTTTGCAGTCTCAGTTATTTTGTATCAGCGAACCAAAATATACAATTTCGTTGACAACCTCGCAGTTTGCGAACACCATTGACTTTGGTTCTGAATCATGTTCTCGGTCAACAATCATAACTTTTGTTTTATTATAATTAATATGCAGACCATATCTTTCACTTACAGTTTGGAGTCTGTAAAATTTCCTCCAGTTCTTCTTTAGTACTCGCTGCCAGAGGTGTGTCGTCTGCATATCTTAGATTTCAGATCTTGGTACCGCCAACCATGAAACCTCCATTCCAATCCTCTAGCACGGTACTCTTAATATTAAGGCTATTTTATTAAACAAGATATTTAATAGGTCACTTTCAAAAACTGTGAATTATTGGACCACATTAAGGGTCAGGATTATTTAGATAATCATGTTACACAAATGATTAAATTAGTAATAGATACTTTTTTAAATATAAGTTTATTTCATTAGGGAAAAGTTAGCTTTGTTAAAGAACGATTATGTACGATGCAAATATAATAGATTAATTTTATTTAAACATCAATAAAGATGCTAACTGAAGGGCTGAGGACAATAATAGGCCACATGCAGTGTATACAGTTTTGAGAAAATTGATTATTTTGATGCAATAAAAGGTCATGTAGCAATACTACATGATCTTTTATTGTATGAAAATTATACTTTTTTCTCAATTTGCTCAACACTATGTGAACTGCAAGTGACTTGTTATTGCACTTAACCCTTCACTTGCAAAATGACTGTCTTATTTTTGTGTGTTTATTCCCAAAACACCTAATAACAGATGTCTATTAGTGATTACCCTGATAGTAAAACTCAATAACTCTTGAACCAATGAAAACGTTACAAAAACTTTCACCCAATTTTGTATGTACCAGTAGTGTTGTAAATGAAAAAAACATGGAACTGTTTGTTTTTTACTTTTTAGGTTGTTCTGTTCCCAGAACCTTTTTTAAATAACTGTAAAAAAGGCCGCACTATTGAACCATGACACAATAACGTTTATTCAACGATAAGAGCCCTCAAGTAAAAAGAAAATAGTAAATAGTGCCATTTAACTTAATAATTACTTGTATTCCGATTGCAAAAAAACCAGTTGATTTTTTTCATGAAAAAAAAAGTTCACAACTTACCGGAAAGATAAGTGAGCATTAAACATCTTTAATGTATTTCACAACTTTTTTATACTGCCTTTTTTCCTTCAATATGCTTTACAAATTCAAAACTTTTTCAATCATAGTGTAGATGTTAATCCTTAATCTGATAAACTAGATCGCGTGCCGCTTTTACATATTTTTTCTTCAAGTTGATGTAATGAAGAGATTTTATTTCTATATTATAGTACAATGTCATTGTACCTGTTTGGCTGGAGTAATCTCTACTGATATTTTTCAAAGCAACCTAGGCTATGCCAGTGCAATTAGAAAATTTGTTAAAGGATTTTTGGTTAAACGCACTATTTCAAGAACATATATTTCGATGGAAATGTCTGTACAGAATGGCCCTGTTAGCATTTTACATCAAAACACATATAACCTCATACATTTCCGAAAACCAATAAAAAATTAGTATTAATAGGTAAAAATAGTTTTACCAGCTGAAGGATATCCTTCCAGGAAAAAATCCGTAACAAAGTAATTATTAAGTTTTGGTCCACGTTAACAATTATTGACGCTTTGCATGGTGAAGAGAATACACGTTTCCTAAAAACAGGCATTTTAAATTTGAATAAACACACGCAAAATTGAACTAGTTTGGCGCGTTAAATTTTGTGTAAATACATTTTTCGAGAGAGAGAAAACGACGCAGCAGCAAACGAGACAGAGAACCACGCTGGGTACTACGAGGTATTTACCAAAAGTAAAAAGACCATAAGATCGCCAGAACAAAGGAGGGCCGAGGAGGAAAGGAAGGAGAGCTCAAATAAAAGTAACACAGGAAGTGGAAATAAAGGTAACCAGAGTAAGGCAGTACTGAGAGCTTCACCACCAAAAGAAAGTGAACCTAATAAAAACATGGACAGGCTGGAAAAGATGCTGACGAGTATGAACTCGCAACTCATGGCACAACTGCAGGAAATTAAAGAGGATGTTAAAAGCACAAAAGAGGATGTCAAAAGCACCAAGAATGACATAAGTATTATCAACGATGGAATGAAAAAATACGGAGAAGAGATACGAGCCCTAAAAGAAGAGCTAATAAAGAAAGAAGTAGTTTGGGAGAAGGAAAAACAAGAACTACGAGGGGAAATAGAGCTGCTAAAAACAAAACTGGAGAGCCAAGAAAAGCACAACAAGAAAAACAACTTAATAATTAAAGGAGCAGAATTCAGGAATCAAAACCTAAATTTGAAACAGGAAGTTAAGGATTTCTTCCACCATCAAATGGGAATAACAACTGTAATAGTTGAAGAAGCATACAAAGTGGGTAAACCAGAAGCAAAGGTAACAGTGGTGAAATGCAGAGATTTTCAACAAAAAATAGATATACTAAAAGAAAAACGGAAACTGCCCAGAGGTATATACATAGACTGCGACCTAACTATAGAGGAACAAAAAATACAGGCAGCAATAAGGAAAGTTGCAAGAGACGAAAAGAGCAAGGGAAACAAAATTCGAGTGGGATACCGCAAGTTGCAAATAGAGGGTGTAAATTATAAATGGTCAGATGAGGAAGGAGGAGGCCTGGAAAAAGAAGAAGCACCTGTTCCAGGAAAAAACTGAAAAACAAAAAGGACGGAACAAAAAAGGAAACGGACGCGGCAAAAACAATGGCATATGACAAGGAAAATGAAAGGAAAAAAGACAAAACAAAGATAAGAAAAAAATAACAAATAAGCAAACTCAGACAGAATTGATAATAGCAGCTTGGAATCTACAAGGAATAAACAGAGAAGGAGCGACAAAGCAATTAATGTCAGAGCTAAATAGATACAGAGTTGACGTGCTCGCATACCAAGAATCGAATATAAAAGCACAACAGATAATGGAGATAGGCGAATATATACAATTTAACGGGGGAGGAGAAGACAATAGGTTAGGAACAGGATTTATAATTAAGAAAACATTAAAAGGAGCAATAATAGAATGGAAATACATAAATGAAAGAATGAGTTATTTAAGAATGAGATCGAAATACAGAAAAATAAGCCTAATAAACATCCATGCACCAACAGAAGATGCAGAAGATGATATAAAACTACAATTTTACGAAAAACTGGAGGCAGAGTATAGCAGAATACCTAACTATGACATCAAGATCTTGATAGGGGACTTCAACGCCAAGTTGGGCAGAGAGGAGAGGAACAAACCAGTAGTAGGAAATTTTAGCAAACATGAAACGACAAACAACAATGGACAGATGTTAGTAAATTTTGCGGCAGAAAAAAATATGAAAGTAAGAGCAACTTTCCTACAGCACAAAGAAATACACAAAGGTACATGGATAGCCCCCAGCGGCAACACAATTAACCAAATAGACCAATTAGTAGTTGAAGACATGCACGCTAGCAGCATCACAGATATAAGAAGTTACAAGGTGGAAACATAGGGTCAGACCATTTCATGTTACGTGCAAAGATGAAAATAATGGTGCCAAGAACAGGCAGGGGAAAAAATCAACACACCAGAAAATGGAATCAGAAAAAATTGAAGCTAGATAAAACAAGGAAAGAATATATTGAGGAATTGGAAAAAGAACTAGGTGCAAAAGGAGAGGAGGAGGAAATAGAGAAAGAATGGCAGAACATAAAAATGGCAATAAATAAAACAGCCCAGAAAATACTACAGTACGACAGAGAGCAAAAACAAAAAGAGTGGTTCGACGAAGAATGTAAAAAAATAATAGAAATGCAAAGAAGGATCAGGCTAGAGACACTTAAAGAAAACATAACGAGGAATCAAGAAAGATACAAAGAAATAAGAAGACAAGTTAAAAATATTTGCAGAAGAAAGAAAAGACAACATCTATACGAACGAATAGAAAACATACAACACAACTACAACAAGCAGGACACAAGAGCCTTTTACAATTAAATATACAACAAACTGGAAAATAGAAGAGGAAGAAAGTTGTTCTGACCACAAATTAATAACGTTTGAAATATCAACAACAACAAAAAATACAGACAGAATCGAATGCAAAAGGAAAAGATACATAATAAAAGAAGGAGACTGGGAAACATTCGACAATCACATTACCCAACAACTTCAAATAAAGTTTCACGCAGAAAGCATAACGAATAATCTTGCGGAAATTGACAAAAATGCAAGCAACAAAATAAGAGAAACTATCAATTTTGAAGAATGTATACAAAATTACAACGGGGCAATTGAGGAAGCTTGCACAAGATCATTCTTTTTGTCAAAGCAAAAAAGAACAAGGCATGATAAGAAAACTGTACCATGGTGGACAGAGGAATTAACACTACTAAGGAAAAAGGTAAACGCCCATAGAAGAAGATATCAGAAGACACAAAATAACGAAGAGCTGAGAGAAGAAAGGAAACAAGCATACTTCGAGTGGAAAACAAGATACACACAAAAAATTAGACAAGAGAAAACAGCTTCATGGAAAGAATTTTGTACAATAAAAGAAGGAACCAATCCCTGGGGCATGGTGTATAAACTAGCGGCAGGGAAAGTAAAAAGCAGTTTAACATTAACAACAATTCAAAAACACAATGGACAATACACAGAAGATATCAAAAACACATTAGAACATATGATGGATGAATTCGTAATGAACGACGACCCAAGAGAAGATAGTTTATTACAACAAACAACAAGAAATCGCGTTAAAGAACCACCAAATACAGAAAATGACGATTTATTTCGGAAAGAAGAAATAGAAACTATCTTGCAAAACATGGATGCCAGAAAATCTCCACGAATAGATGGTATTACAAGTAATATACTATTAAGAATAATAAAAAGGTTTCCCTTGATCGTAACCGAAATTTACAATCAGTGCCTAGAGAGATCGCATTTCCCTAAGGATTGGAAAATATCGCTAATTACAGCGTTAGTAAAGCCAGGAAAAGAAAGCGCAGATGGAGTATCAAAGTACCGACCTATTAGCCTAATTAATGTGAGTGGTAAAGTGTTGGAAAAGTTACTTATACAAAGAATAATGAGATACCTTTATTCAAATAATTTGATGAATACAAACCAGTTTGGATTCACGCCAAATAAAAGTACCGTGGACGCAGTCATCGAAGTAAAACAATTCGTAGAAGAGAGCTTCAACGAAAAGAAAGACATAGAACTTATAAGCCTAGACGTCAAAGGAGCTTTTAATGCAGCGTGGTGGCCAGCAATATTAAATAATATGCGAGAATTAAATTGCCCGAAAAACTTATATAATTTGTCAACAAACTATTTTAATGACAGAATTGCCATTTTAGAAACCAATAACGAACAGGTAATTAAAACAGTAAAAAGGGGATGCCCGCAAGGTTCATGCTGCGGGCCAGGATTCTGGAATATCATGTATAATTCTCTTCTGAATCTAGATTACAAAAAACAAACAAAAGTGATAGCGTTTGCAGACGACTTAATAGTAGTAACAAAGGGGCGGACTGTAACAGAAGTGGAAAACGTAGCAAATATAGAATTACAAAAGATATTAAGATGGGCACAAGAAAACAAAATCGACTTTAACGAGGATAAATCAAAAATAATGTTAATTACTAAGAAAAGAACCTCAAGAAATCAAAAATTAAGTGTCTATCTTAATTACGAAGAATTGGAACAAGTGCAACACCTAAAATATCTAGGAATCTATATTGACGAGAAATTCAATTTTAATCAACATATACTACATACTACCGAGAAATGCACCAAACTAATAAATATTTTATCTAAATCAGCTAAAATTTCGTGGGGACTAGAACAAAACGCTTTAAGGACCATATATAAAGGAGCGATTCTGCCGATCATAACATATGGAGCAGCGGTGTGGGAAACAGCTTTAACAAAGTCGTCAAATAAGAGAAAAATCAGAAGGATTCAGAGGTTAATGAATATAAAAATATTGAAAGCATACCGAACCATTTCTTATGAAGCATCCTGTATACTTGCTGGCACTACACCAATAGTGCTCAAAGTTCAAGAAAATGCAGAAATATATCGAAGAAGAAATACAATTAGGACAAGACAAGACAATAGAAATCAAGAAAGGAACACTGATGGAAACGGAATAGAATCGATCAACCACAGGCTTCAGAAAAAACAAATGGTGCGTGAAGTGGAAAAAGGTAGTGAGACAAAGTGGGAAAATGAATGGCATCACAGTGAAAAGGGATTATTAACGAAATCGTTTTTTCCTACCGTATCTGTTAGACTAGGGCTAAAAATCTATTCTTCACCAAAAGTGACCGCGATGCTTAGTGGTCATGGATTACTAAAATCTTATTTTCACAGATTTAAAATAAGTGACGACCCAATGTGTACGTGCAATATAAACGAACAAACAGTGGACCATTTAATATATGAGTGCCCTATTGTAGAACCTAAGAGAATAGTGCTGAAATATGCAATAACAAGAAATGGGGACAACTGGCCTGTAACAAAAGAAACTTTAATACAAATATATCTTAAGAATTTCATTCAGTTTATCGAAGGTTTAGATTTTGAATTATTATAATGTAGATATTACCATTAATAGAAAATATTAGCAGAGAACATATTTAAGTTACACTAGTATAAGACAATAACAGAGTTAGTATAAGTTATATTCAGTTTATGAAGGATCATATTTTGTATTGTTATAATTTAAATATTACCATTATCAGAAAACATTAACATATAACATATCTAAGTTACACTAGTATAAGATAATAATAGAGTTAGAAAATGATGACCTAGTATAAATAAGAAGTAAATAATATTAACTATAAGAGAATACAATACGATTAAGCAATGTAATTACCAAAGCATGTAGTATCATTTATTGTAATGATGGAACATGTTGAAAATAAATGTATTAAAAAAAAAAAAAAGAGCCTTTTACAAAAGTGTGAGGGACACTAAGCATTGATACCAAACCAAGACCACTATTTTCAAAAACAAGAAAAACCAGATAGTTGGAGGGGACAAAGAAGTAATGGAGCTATGGGCCAACCATTTCAAAAATATTTTAAATGACGATGAAACAGAGCAAAACGAGATGGAAGAGATTGTACAAGAAAAGAGAAACAAAGAAGAGAACCAACCGTCTAAAGAAGAGGTAGAAACAATAATCCGACGGCTGAAAAATAATAAGAGCCCCGGAAAAGATGGAATAGCAGCCGAGCTACTAAAATCCGGTAGCGAAAATCTAGTGCAGCGGGTGTATGAACTGCTCAAGAAGATATGGAAAAAAAGAATGATACCGACAGAATGGAATGAAGCAATAATAAACCCAATACATAAAAAAGGCTGTAAAACAGACCTCAAAAACTACAGACCTATTGCTTTACTAAACGTAGTATACAAGGTACTAGCAACAGTAATAGACACAAGAATAAAGGAGAAGGCGGACAAGGTAATAGGGAACTATCAAAGCGGCTTCCGGAAAAATAGATCAGTAACTGACCATATCTTTTTGATTAGACAAATACAAGAAAAATTTGATAAAAAGAACAAGCAAGTGTATATGCTGTACGTGGACTTTAAGCAAGCTTACGAAAAAATAAGAAGGCAAATGGTGTACCAAGCAATGAATAATCTAGACCTTCCAGACGAATTAATTGAGCTGGTTAGAATGACGCTAAATGAAACCTGGTGCCAAGTTCGAATACAAAATAACATCTCGGAAAGTTTCAAAGTAAGTGGAGGTTTAAAACAAGGGGACCCTATGTCCTCAACGCTGTTTAACATTGTATTAGAGGACATAATAAGAAAAAGTAAAATAGAAAGAGAAGGAAACATCATGAGAGGTCCGCAGCAATGTGTGGCTTATGCTGACGACGTGGTGTTAATAACAAGAACGCAACATGAGCTAAAAGAGCTGACAAAAAGTCTAATACAGGTGGCAGCCACATATGGACTAAAAATAAACGAAGAAAAAAGTAAATATATGGTGTCGGGGAAGACTATGCAGAGGGAATATGAAAACTTAGAAGTCAAAGTTTCAGAACAAGAACTATACAATTTTGAGCAGGTCAAAAGTGTAGTGTACTTAGGAACGGAAATATCAAATGAGGGGGGAAGTGGATCCGAGATAAAGAGAAGAATAACGATAGGTGCAAGAAGTGCGGGTGCAATGTCAAAAATTCTCAGTGCCAAAAATGTGACAAGGACAGCAAAAGTGAAACTATATAAGACTGTGATCAGACCAACGGTGGTATTTGGAAGTGAAGCATGGGTCCTCAGAAAGGAAGATCAGAAAGCATTAGAAGCATGGGAAAGGAAGATATGGAGAAGAATTTACGGGGGAGTAAAGGAGGAAAATGAATGGAGAAGACGTACCAACGAAGAACTGAGAAGACTATGCAGTGAACCAAGTATCATAAACATAATAAAGCAAAAGCGGTTGGGCTGGCTGGGGCATATCGCTAGAATGGATAACTCAAGACTACCTAAGAGGATTCTGAAGGAAGAACTGGAGGGTACAAATAGAAAAGGAAGGCCAAGAAGAAAATGGATGGACGATATAAAGGAAGATTTACAGGAGCTGGGAGTGAAAAACTGGGAAGAGGCGGCAAAAGACCGAAAAAACTGGAAAAAGCTCGTTAATCAAGCCATAGGCCTTAAAGGCCTCTAGAGCTGTTTATATATATATACATTTTTCGCGCCTGCGCATTTCCTACAAAATACAGCACGGTGCAGTCAAACCTATCTCTTCGTTAACTACGATTTCCACTCGTTGTGAACATGGGTAGCCAGCAGTATAGGAGTTAATAGGTATATGATCAAAGTAAGCAGTGCATCTGGCAACAATATTCTGTTCTGTCAAGTGACAGTAAATTTGTTGGAGGTTATGCAGGTTATACAACAACATAAAAATTACAGTTCTGTTCATGGACAACTTAACAACAAAAATCCAAGGCCAACCTTCATGCCAAAAAGATGTGAATGGAATATATACGGATTTCGCAAAAACATTTGACAGTGTCGCATGTGCTTTTGTCGAAATTAAGAATGTATGGATTTTCAGATCGTCTTGTGAATCTAATTGAATCATATTTTGTTGACAGAATTCAATTGGTAGTATATAATAGTTGCGAGTCACATAGCTATTTTGTTAATTCTGGAGTCCCCCAGGGTGCCAATTTAGGCCCTCTGCTCTTTTTTGGCACTAATAAACGATTTACCCAATGTTTTGCAACATTCTAAATCATTACTGTTTGCAGATGATTTAAAAATATGGAAAAACATAATCAGTCCAAGACTGCATTGAATTACAAAAAGATATTACAATTTATATTTTTGGAGTCAAAAAATATCAACTTTATTTGGTATTTGGTACGAATTACCAATTTAATTATACTATGGATCAGGAACCATTTAAAAAATTAAACAATACAGGACTTGGGTGTTACGTATGATTCAAATTTGTCTTTTAATTTTCATGTAGAAAATGTAGTTAACACCACATACAAAGCTCTTGGTTTTCTAATAGGAAAATCACAAACATTTTCCAGTCGGAATACGCTCACAACATTAGACAATTATTTTGTAAAAACTAAAAAACTGGAATATGCCTCGCTTGGATGGAGTCCCATGTATGCTCACGGTATAAATATAATAAAAAGAGTGCAGATGATTTAAATACTTGTATTTATTAAAGAAATATTAAGACATTAGAGAAACGGCATTATTTGGCAGGACTTGTATTTTTATACAAGGTGTTTAATAACGAAATTGATATTAGTCCAATAATACACAAATTACATTTTTGCTTTGTACCCAGACAAGTTTCCCACTACAATCAAATATTTTATCTTCCACCCTCGTGGATAAATTCTATGACTACATTTACACGGTAATTTAACGCTGGTGTTATGTAAACCGTTGTTATTAATCTCGTGTAAAAAGTGCGTTTACACAAGGGGTGTTGTACGTCGGTGTTAGCTAAAACCTCGTCGCAGAGTGACCAACTGCTTCGACATTTTCCATCTGTCACTCTATCAGACGCTGTCTGTTATTATAAAATTATAAACATATCTGCCATAACCTTGTTTAGAACACGCAGTTGATAACAATTCAACGGAGTGATGTGGGTGTGGTTCACAAAAGCGACTCAGAACAACCAACCATCTTTACAATTATGTTGGTAGTCCTGTTTCAAAACTGGTGTAAGTCGAAAGTATCCATTTACATGTACATTTTACACCCGCTTACTAACGTCACACTTCTTGGTGAACTGGTGTAGCGTTAGTAAACCGGTTCTAGTAAAACCCGCATTAAACCCCATTTACATGATAACCGATGTTGTAACACCGGTGTTAGTAGACCGTGTAAATGTAGTTATTAATAAATTCACCGATTTCTAAAATATGTAAATATGCACCTGAAAAGGTAGGAAGGCATCAGGATTAAGTAAATATGCAAATATTGCACGTGGATATGTTGATTTTTTAACCTCAAAATAAGGATATTTTTTAAATATGTGTAAATATGCTTTAAATTTACTGAAAGTTGAGGCTGATATTGGTGCGACGAAGCATATTTCAGTTTTAGCTTAGTATTTTAATTTTAATCTATAATTTAGTTTTACTCTAGCTTTTAATGACTTGTAAGTTATTCAACAATTTTTGTTATCGGCTTTGTTCTATTAGCAAATTGTATTTTTTCCTTCTATTTATTTTTTTGTATATTAACTAATTAATGGCTTGCATTAGCTCTCTCCATTGTTTTCTATCCTGAGCATTCCTGATAATTCCTTCTAGGTTGGTACCAGTCAAACCCTCCCGTTTGTCAAGCCATCTTCTAGATGATCTTCCTCTCCTCCTCTTGCCTTCTATTTTTCCCTGCACCATTAATCTTTCTAGGTTCTCTTCTGTTCGTCACGCTGTATGGCCAAAGAATTGTAGGATTCTTCTCTGAATAATAGTGACTAGTCGATCTTTTACGCCTACCTCTTGGATTACAAAATCGTTTGTTCGGTGCTCCGTCCACGATACTTTCAACATTCTTCTCTGCTATTTTATTCCTATCTATTTTTCTGAGTGTCCATATTTCTGCTGCATATAGTGCGATGAGGAATACGAGCGTCGTCATCATTTTTATTTTGGTCATCTTGGTTATACTATGGTCTTTCCAAATTTTGTTTTTGCCAATGCTATTCTTCTTTTAATTTCCTCGGTGAAGTTTCCCGTATTGTTAATATATGAGCCTAAGTAATAATATTGGTCCACTATTCCAATTTCTCCAAATTCATCACACATAAACATGTTAGTTATTAAAAATGTAGCCTGTCATGGGTGTTAGCTGTTGGTTACAATAATAAATATATCAAAATAAATATTAACACTAGATAAGGTCATATGCTGTACTATTCAAAATAAGAAGAGAAGGATAAGATGGGACTTTTTTTTTTGAAGACCCAATAATTGAAAAAGTGTGGCCCTTTACACAGTAATTGGATGTAAACTCTATTAGCTGAAAATAAGCACTCATTGCAGAAATAAGAACAATGACATAAGGAAGAAAGAAGTAGTATAGTAATTTACAATACAAGTGCGTAAAGCCAGTCTTTAGTAACGAGTGGGGCAGAGTTAAAATGCGAGTGAGTGAGCGTTTTAAGCCCTGCGACTGACTGAAGATACTTTACGCATGTGTATCGTACAATATTTTATCTACGATAGAATCTAGAAAACACGGTAAATATAAAAACATATTTTAAATGTAAATTAGAATCACCAGCAACTGGTCGTAATTTTGCATAGTTAAAAATTTTAAAAAGTGTTGCTGCTGATGGCGTGTTTAATGAAATCATTTTAAACACATTGCTACTGAGGAAGTAAACTAATAAAACCACGTTATTAAACAGTCATTTTACAAACTTAAGGGCCCGGTTGCAGAAAGCAATGTTAAGTCTGGTGTTAGCTAACATCGCGTCAAAGTGAATAAAATCGCATCAAATTTTGTTTACTAATGTATTAGTTACCATAAGCATTTGAGATTTGATTCGTTTTTGTTCACTTTGATGCGATGTTAGCTAACAAACAAACAAACAAACAAACACCAGACTTAACATTGCTTTCTGCAACCGGCCCTAAAACTGCCAACTAAACGTCAATTTTACACACTGTCGTAGATAAAATAAATCTAGAACACATTTTTGTACATTCATTGTTTTTAAGCTTTTAAAACTATGTTATAATTTAGATTATACCATTCATAATGTGCAAAATCCGTATTCAGGCCACGTATTAATAAGTGAAAACACCGTGGTTATCGTTTTCATGTTTTCAATTTTGAGCTGTTAGCTGTCAATGTCATGCCATTTCAACAAGTTTTTTAGGCTACGCAATAAATTTTTAATGTATTGATATTCATGGTATAATCTAATCGAATACTCACTCGATGACCTTAAGAATTATTAATATTTTTGCTTACAAACTCAACGGGTTGCTTTGTAGAAACACCACTCGCCTTCGGCTCGTGTTGTTTCTAAGCAACCCGTTTCGTGAGAATGCAAAAGTATTTTTGATAAATCACAGTCGTCTCGTAGTATTATTACTGAAAACACCGATATGTGCTTTTATTAAAAAAAAAAAAGTTATTCACCTCAATTTAACCTTTCTCTTTTTTAGATTGTAGGATTTTCATAAATAAAGATCAGCATAATAAAGAATTCCTATAATCGCAATGACAACATTAACCATTTAGCATAAAGGAAATTATATAAATATGTTTAGTGCAGAAAACACTTTTCAAGTGTCATACTCAAATACTTACATTAAGCCAAGCAAATAAGGGTGTGACCCTCATGAATTTGGTCCTGTACTTTATCACTACTGGTGGACTGCTCGGCTGGGACGGACAGACAAGCAGACAGGAATGTCAACACAGTACCTGCAACTGCAGACCACAAACCCCATCCTAAACTGCAGGTGCCAGGGTCAAATGGTGAAGCGTCTTTGCCGCACATTGATTGCACCCGCGTTGTGCCCCATGCCATGGGGTACAGCATTACACCCAGTATGTAGAATAGGCCTAAAATGTAAATTAATTTAGCTGATATAATTGTGTTTCTATTTAAAAATGAAGTAACGATCAAGCCTCACTTTAACAACATAAGATAAAATAAGCCAACGATTACGAATGAACTAAACTAAATCATTAACTTCAGTAAAATCTAAATCTTAAAAGTTAGTACTAAAAAAAACAGTGTCTTTGGCTTGGTTCTCAAAAGAGGCGAGGCCGATGCCCCAGTAGTAGAGGTACTTACAACAAGGCAGAGGACAAATACAAATACATAAGTAAATTAGTAAAGCCCTATTTGCTCAAACAAAAAAATTAATAAGTCTTCTGAAGTAAGCAAGTACCGATACAGCGTATCTGATAGCATGCGGATGCGCAACATAAGAAAATGTATTGTAAATTTTTTCTAATGATCAAGGGGGTCTGTGGATGGCATGTGTTGCGTCATATGCACTTGCCTGATTATCTTTTTGTAAGCATTAAAAGGGTTCATTTACATTATTCTGCTATTTATTGATTTAGATGAACCAATTTTGGTTATATTGCAATTCATGATCATTTTTAATTATTCCTTTATACAATAAAGAGCAGAATGTAATATTTAATAACCTAAAAATGCCACTACTTTTAAAAAGTAATTTACTACAATTATACATACCAGCGATATTTGTACGCTCTTTATACACTAACCCCCATCAGCAGTACATATTTTTTGTTTTATTCAATTATCTTTTACCTTTAAGTGTCGAGGCATTGGTAAATACAAGGCTTGATCAACAAAAATCCATCTTTGATTAAATTAAACTTTGAAACAAATGCAATAATCATTCTGGATTTTTTAAATATTAGTAATGTTTGTAACCAACACACTGATAAGTTGTAGACGCTTAAATGGCACTTCGTGTTTAAAATTTTTGGAATTTGTAGTAAAAAACCTGTCTGAGGATGATCAGCGTTATTTAATATTCTTTGTGCTGAAGGTATTCGGCCATGATAGATTTGTACGCGAATGTAAGCTGTTCATGGAAACGCATGTTTCCATTGGAAAAAATGGTGTAGAAAGTTTAAAAATAAAAGACAGGGTACAGCGCATAAAGCATTGACCGAGAGCAACATGACGCGTGTGGAAGGTCCAATTATGGAAAATCATCGTGTAGGTATCCATTAGAGAAATTTCAGAAATTGGTGTTAAGTACAAGTTTTCTTAGTTTGAGATTACTATATTTTCGGACCATTGAGAAGTTACATAGTTGCTGTTTTCAGTAAGTGCATATAGCTGTGTAAGAACTCTTCAAACAGCAGCCACAAACATTTTCTTAGCAGGATGTCAATCACGTGGCGACAGATAAGTAACTTGATGCAGAGAACGAATTTTTGTAATTTTCTTTTTAAATACAATATAAAAAAAAACATGAATTTCTATTGAACAAGCCTTGTAATACACTTAAGAATTCAGAACTTTAATTTTACTACCATCTGTAATTGAAATATTGCCCGTCTTTGTGTTATTAATGCAATTTAAGTAAGGCATTTATTAAAAGTATGTTGTAAAATTGTTCTAATGACAATTTTCTTATGTAACAGCTCTACTGTTATTTAAATGTAAACAGCTGTAGATCTTCAACAATTTCAAAGTATGCAGTGAAGATTTTGACTTTTTTACAGATAAAGTTAATTCAATGTATTTAACCAACAGATATGCATAAATAACTTTTCACCAATATTATTTAATCTTCTTGAATTACTATTAGTAGATCCACAGACCTCAAGCATGTTGATAGAGCGAAACCAGAGCTTTTGAAACAACTGGCATTTTTGTTTTCACACTTTTTGCCTTTTATAGTGTTATTAATTTATGTCGTAATATACTCTATTGGCTTTGATTTTTCTGTTTTTATTTCTTCTTTTATTTTTTTCTTTATTGATAATTGCTTTTTGTTAATTCTAATAGCTTTCAATGTACTTTGTTTTCCTTGTGTTGTGTAGCAATTTGCTTTTTAAATATTTATTTCTATTCCCTTCTTCTAAATTGTTTTTGCAGATGTTTATATTATCTAGTAGTTCTCGTGAGCTCCCTGCATATACGAAATCTTTGGTGTTTATTGAATTTAAATTGTAACAACACAATCTTGTCGTTAATTTTGTTTTAAAAACTTGAAAGCACTTTATTTGGTTTAATTAGCTCAAGAATATGCCGGAGTAGCATGTCAGCATTGTTATCAGCACTGGGTCACCTATAGCATTACACAACACTATTCAGTGATATCCATCTACAACATGTGAATGAACTGTGTCGTTTACTAATTACCCATTTCGTATTTATCTTAACAATTAAATAAAGTATTGCTGGGTTATCAGGGGTTTGTTAGTCTTCTTTAGAGCTGTTTGTAAAATTGTATATAAAAAGAGCGAGTTCCATTAATTAATCAGTATTAGTCTTTAATGATTACTAGTCATTCAAAATCTATATGTTTTCCAGGCCATAATAATTTGGTCTCCGAGGCAGGAGACCGCCATAACTCTCAACTTCACCAGAAGATGGCTTTCCAAGCCATAATTACATAAGGTCACTATATCAAAAGGTACCGCCATTAGTAATTTTTTATATCTATCCTTGTCGCACAATTTTCTCCAACTGGGGATACAAACTCATACTAACAATAATTTCACTTTACAGCACAGCCACTAAACCAAAAAGAAAATCCCCAAAAACTAGTGTCCTCCCTATTGCACTTGGGAAATTTGTATTGGTTATCTTTATCTCACAATTTTCTCACATTCTCACGCAAGGAATGGAATGGCGGTATAGTCAAATTTATACCCATTCGGAGTCACATGATAATCTAGTAATTTTACGTATGTCGATTCTTAAAAATGCAATTTTAGGGAAATAAATGACATTCCGTTTTGTAGGTTATCCTGACATATGCCAATTTCTAAAACAAGGTTGCTACGGGTTTATTCTCTTATATGAAATCAAACTGAATTTACAGGTTAAAGAAAACATAACATGTCGTAAAATGTAAATATAATAAAGATATGTCAGCTGCTACATTAAAAACCTGCTGCGTATAGCAAATTTTAAGTCAATTTCTGTGCATGCATATTCTGTTATAGAACATTGCCATTTGAAGCCTATTTCCTTGCACAATCTATTTAGGGAAGAAACTGAATGTGAAAAATCTCCAGATTCTTCAACCAAGCATTTTTTAGATTTTTTATGGTTACAAATTCTTTAGCTACATACATTTTATATACAGTGTCTTGACTGCTTCGTCGACTTCCGTTTTTGCATTCTTCACTTTCTGGCTCATATTTTCGGTAAATTGTGCTCTCCGAGATATTTAACGCAAGAGAAGCACGGCAAACAGCGTTGGAGGGTGAAACTGTTGATTTACTATTATTAATATTGTACTCTTCATAAAAAAAAACGCATAATATTCAAATTAATTGTTGTGACTGCTCGTTATACCGCATGTCCGATGGTTTCTTTTAATTTCCAGTTTTCGGCTCAACAATTTTAGGTTTTATTACCCTTATCTCAATAACTTACACGAAAAATATAATCTGACAGATTAGAAACGTCAAATTTTTAAAATTAATTTTATGAATCGACATGCCTTTTTTTCAAATTTCTTCCATTTCATCTATTTTACTAAAGATGAACAGAGACAGACACAAGTCACGTGACTCCGAATGGGTATAATTTTGACTATACCTTATTAATTTAGTGACCTTATAATTACATACGAGTCCCTGTATATAGGTTACTAAGAGTTGGGCAAACACCGGGATACATTTTGATTGGTTTGGATCACTTTTTGCAAGGCATGTGTGATAAAGGTGCCGTTTTTACATATTGTGTAACATGTTACGACCGATAGTTTCACACATGCTAATCTAAATCTTAACTAAATTGGCCGTATATTCCTAATACTCTGATCTAGAGATCCTAAGAATGATCAAAACTCTCCCATCGAAAGCAAGTTAGCAAGGTTGGTTCCCATAACCTCTTTGTTCGACATATGTCAAATATATAATTTGGATCAAAAATGCATGTCAAATCAGGCTCTTTGCCCAACTCTTAGTAAACTATATACAGGAAACTATATACAGGATCTCTATAATTACAGACAGAGTCAGTAGATATAGGAGAGTACCGCCACGTCCGCCATGTTTGTTCCTCTGTCATTTGCGTCACTTTGAGGTTAGTAACACAATTCTGACAATGTGACATTTATTGGCAATCCGAAATTTTACTTTAAATTGGCAAGACTGTAGGTCGATGTCAAATTCGAGGTAAGTAGGTTAGGTTTTGTTTGTTATTTGACACAGACTGACGCAAAACCTAACCTGCTAACCTCCAATTTGACATAGACTTACAGTCTTGCCAATTTCAAGTAAAATTTTAGACATAACTCAATCAGTTATTGCTGATGGGAACAAAAATTGCGGCGATGGCGGCATTTTTACGGATCAAAGAGTGGCGGTACTCTCCTATATCTACTGACTCTGTAACTACTCAAAGCCAGTATATATAGGAGAGTACCGCCACGTCCGCCATGTTTGTTCCTCTGTAATATGCGTCACTTTGAGGTTTGTAACACAATTTCGTCAACGTGACATTTTTTGGCAATCCGAAATTTTACTTAAAATTGGCAAACTGTAAGCCTATGTCAAATTCGTGGTTATCAGGTTAGGTTTTGTTTGTTATTTGACACAGACTGACGCAAAACATAACCTGCTAACCTTGAATTTGACATAGACTTACAGTTTTGCCAATTTCAAGTAACATTTTAGACAACTCAATCAGTTATTGCTGAAGGGAACAAAAATGGTGGCGATGGCGACTTTTTCACGGATCAAAGAATGGCGGTACTCTCCTATATCTACTGACTCTGTAACTAATCAATGCCAGTGTATATAGGAGAGTACCGCCACGTCCGCCATGTTTGTTCCTCTGTAATATGCGTCACTTTGAGGTTTTTAACACAATTCCGTCAATATGACATTTATTGGCAATCCGAAATTTTACTTAAAATTGGCAAACTGTAAGCCTATGTCAAATTCGTGGTTAGCAGGTTAGGTTTTGTTTGTTATTTGACACAGACTGACGCAAAACATAACCTGCTAACCTTGAATTTGACATAGACTTACAGTTTTGCCAATTTCAAGTAAAATTTTAGACAACTCAATCAGTTATTGCTGATGGGAACAAAAATGGTGGCGATGGCGGCTTTTTCACGGATCAAAGAATGGCGGTACTCTCCTATATACAGTGGCTCTGTAATTACTTGGTCTATGGGGTTAGAAACTGGTGATATCCTATTATGAGCATGTATTATAAATAAAGTCACTGATACTTGGAATCGATATCAGTAGACTTGTACTTCTTGTTTTTGAGTTTTTTATTTATGCTGTCCATGTAGATTACTTACAAATAGTAATGGGCTTAGAATGTAACAAACGACTTCCGGGATTGGACCGTGTTATTATTGAGATCAAAGAACTCAATATTTCGCCCACTTTCGTTAGGAGCTTCATCAGGAGGAAAAACAAAAAATCTCGGTAGCTCAATGTGTAAACCACGCTAGAGGCGAAATTCATCTAACGATTGGAAGGAGAAAGGCGAGAATTCATATGCAAGTGCCGTAAAAGATGGTATGATTTCGTTGTACCTTTTCGCCTCTGGCATGATTTATACGTTGAGTTAGCATGCTCTTTTGCTTTTCCTCCTGATAAAGCCCCTTGCGAAAGCGGGTGAAACGTTGAGTTCTTCTACCTCAATAACGATACGGTCCAATCACGGAAGTCGTTTGTTACGTAATGATAATGGCTGTAATCGTATTTCGTTTTTTAACACTTATGTATATTTTGTGTTGAGCTTAATATTTTTTGTTCTGTGCATATGCTGTTCCCTTTTGGATTATTAAAATTAAAAATCATCGCTATATTTAAATTAAAACGTCGACGGGATGTAGGTCATTACAATTTTTTGTTTAGCAATTGTTAAGAATGAAGAGCCCCCAAATACTATTATCACGAACCGCCACTGGCTGTAGCAAATTCAACACTCCATTTGGCATATAGCTTTAAACAATAATTAGACTTTTCCATTTGTTGTCCTTTTCGCAACTATGAATCAGACGGATTTAGTAAGTTTTGTATAACGCATCTGAATCTGGCCGACAGGAATAGAAAGATAAGATAGACCTGGTGTACGTGATAGCTCTGAGAATTATTCGAAGTACTACTGTAACAGATCATTCCTTGCTAATCTCTCTAATTTATCATAAGTTGACATAGCAGCCCTTCCTTACTGCTGGTAGACCTTTGGTTCACACCAACTTCTTTCCTAAACTTTTATTCTGCTACATGAATCGTAACTCGACATCGCAGCCATTCCTTGATGTTAGACTTTTGATTCGAGCAAAGTTCTTTTCTAGTCCCATCATCTTTCGATTATACTGCTACATTCTAATGTACAAGTCGCGTTAATTACACAACACACTGTGAAACTGCCAAAGTAACATCGAATCAGCCAAACAAGACCTTCACCATCCGTTTTACATAATTATAGCATTCAGGACATCCACTTGACTTGTGACAAACGTGGAAAAGTGGAGTTAAATCAGCCATGGAGAAAGGGAATCTTCAAGAAAATAACTGGGAAGATACGAAAGCGTGGAGATTGGGATGCGGAAAATGTAATTAAAGATGTAAAAAATCCGCAAATACATACATACATACTAATAGTAACAAAATCATTTAAGCCAAAGCAGTGGCCCAAACAATTAACAAATAAGCTGCATTTTTATGTACCATGTTTCAAACAAATGTTCTCCAATTACCTGCAAAGGCCTGAGTTGCTCCAGACAATGTGAATATGCTTTTCTTAAATATGCTTTGGAAACAAAAACTCATTATTCCGGACATCACTGTGAGGCACATAACGGTTAATCCTAAAACGGTTACAAATTAAACCTTACTTTTAGCACACAACTTCTGTATTTATTCCTGTAACTATTGTATTCCTACCAACCTAACGAAATAAAAACCATAGCAGTTTTCCAGGCAATGGGAAACACGCTGGCATCAGTGGCCAAACCTCGCACTGCTATGGTGCTGCAGTAGAAGTCGTCCTTTGTTAATTTACACCTAGTATAAACGCCCAGACTAGCTATATACGTAAAAGTTCTATTTCCTAACGTTGCTTCTTTGGGTTCTGCCATCAGCCATTTCGGGCTTACTAGTGCGGAGAGCATGAGCAGCAGAGCGACGAGACTTACTAAGACCCATAGCAGGCTTCTTCCAGTTATTATAATATAACACATTGCAAATTTGGTGTTGTCAATGTTTTCCTAACTCATCATTTAATTCTCCTTTTCACATTTAGTATTTGGATGGTTCATTAGAATGGAATGTACCTGCAACAAAGGAAAATGGGTTACAGCACAAGTTTTCTTGTAGACATATACGGCAAAAACATTGTTAGACTTTTATGATGGGAATTCAATTAGTTGAGTATCAATGCCAATCTTTTTTTTTACACTACTTAGCACGTTTGAATTTTATTCCAAAAGCAACTGTAGCACGTTGCGTCACCAGGAGTCAGTTATCGCGGTAAAATAACACATATTTTTCTTATAAAAAAATTCCAAGTCAAAGGTCAATACCAAATCAACTGCATTGCTGCCAGTCAAACAATAGTATATTATTATACTATTTTAACATGACGGCCTATTGTAGCACGAGTGAATTTGGGACACGACGAGCGTAGCGAGGAGTGCTCCAATGGAATGAGTGTTACAATGCCTCTTATTAAACGAGTATAATATTAGATATTTACTATACAAGTGGGATAAGAGCATCATTAATATACGTGTGTGTAAGTTACAGAACGAGTATGTAGCACAAGTTATGTAAGCACACAAGTATATTAATGATGCATTATCACACATGTATTGTACAAAATTTTATCTACGACTGCCTAAAATCGAGAAAAGTGCAATAAGAGAAATGTCATTTTCAATATTTTAGTAAGAAAATGTCCTTATGTCATTCATTTGACACTATTTCAGTTAATGGCTTCATTACCTAACGGAAATAGTGTCAAATGAGTTACTTATGCCATTGGAGTAGATAATAGTATATTACATAACGAGGTGGAAAGAGTTTCACTACTGTCGAAAGATTAAGTAGTTGACCAACAATCACTTTGTTGGAAAAATGTATTTAACAGATTGTGACTAACATTTGATGTTTTCGGAAATTGACAGAAATGTCACTTTCCAACCAAGAGATGGAAGTGTTGAACTGTTATTTTCCACCCAAGAGGAACAACTTTCCATCTGCTGTCATGGTAATTTACTTCCCTCCCGGGGTGGGAAGTAAAAGTTGGTAATGGCTCATTTTCCAACTTTTTTCTTGCAAATTTACCACTATGTGGTGGAAATTAAAACATTTCTAATCTCAAAAAAAAAAAGGTAAATATGTGTTCTATAAAATGTAACTTATTAGTATCTCAACAGTAAAAAAAGGTGAAACTACTGGAAGAATTAAACACCTTTTGATTTCAAACACTTCAAGTTGTCCTTAATTAACACAGTATCCACATTAGTTCAGTAGACAAACTAAATGTAGTTTTTATGTTCGGTTTTAAAGAACTTTTTCATATAAATTTGTGGCATTTAAATACAAATAGAGTTCTAATAATTTATTCTTTAGAAAAGGAAAGTCTAATTAAATATAATAACAAGATCAGGGATTGGAAAAATTAAGTTTGCAGACCATGTAACAATCTCTTGTAATCTAATATTTGAAAAAATTGCGATTACACCCTGTACTTGAATAGTAAGAAATTTTAAAAATTTTAATTTAGATTTTTTCTTAAAGCATCTTCAACTTGTAAAGTGGCAAAATATTTATTCAAAAGAAAGATTTGTATTGGCGTATACTTTTAAAGCTAGACTGTCGGCTAAAATTAACTGTTAACACGTTTTTGTGTCAGAATAACTTTATTTATTTTTTTGTTGACAAAAAGCGACTATATGATTTTTCTAACAATATAAATAAAATCAATATATCCGCAACATTCTCCCAGCCTTCAAAATAAAGAAACGAAATTCCTTCAAACTCCCTTCATTCAGCACTTTTCAACAATACTAATTTTGAGATAGGCCTTCTGTAAACTCCAAATATTGTTTTGAGATCTACAACTCGAACATATCCATCTTTTCCTGGATAAGTTCGTAGCACTCTGCCTTTAGGCCATGAATTTCTAGGGCTTGTTTCATCTGCTAAAATGACTATATCCCCTTCTGAAATATTCTTTTTTTTATTTTTCCATTTTCCTCTTCTGACTAAGGTTGGCACATATTCGTGCAACCATCGCTTCCAAAAATGGTCTGCAAGACGCTGTGAAATTCGCCATTGTTTCCTATGAATGAACTCGCTGTCAGAAAAAATTCCAGGGCTAGGAACTCCACATGACTTTCCAATCAAAAAATGATTAGGAGTCAAACTTTCTACATCTTGACTATCGCTAGATACATAAGTTAAAGGATGGCTGTTAACGGAGTATTCTGCCTCTGCAAAAAGGGTAATGAGGACTTCTTCTTTGGGGCATTGTTCCTTTAAAATTATTTTTAAAGTTTCTTTGACCGATCGTACCATTCTTTCCCATACTCCTCCCATATGTGCTGCCGCTGGCGGATTAAAATACCATTGTATCTTACGAATAGAACAAAAATTTTGAATTTCTTGAACATTCAACTTCTCTTGCAATGCTATACGTAGTTCCTTTTCTGCACCCCGTAGATTTGTACCATTGTCAGAATATATTTCGGTTGGATATCCCCTTCTACAAATAAAACGTCTAATAGCCATAATTGCTGAATCTGTTGTGAGAGATGAAGCCATTTCCAAGTGCACCGCTCGCGTTGCCATACATGTAAATAATACCCCATATCGCTTCTCCCGTCTTCGA
This sequence comes from Agriotes lineatus, assembly GCA_940337035.1. Classification (NCBI taxonomy): domain Eukaryota; kingdom Metazoa; phylum Arthropoda; class Insecta; order Coleoptera; family Elateridae; genus Agriotes; species Agriotes lineatus. The sequence continues at coordinate 77,587 of CALNHX010002394.1, read as the reverse complement.
CCAATTGTGACGTTCATAGGACCAAAATAATCCATCCCAGAAACCACAAACGCTCGGACTTGAGGTATAACTCGCGCTTCTGGCAAATCCCCCATAATTTGAGTTTCCAGTTTTGCATTATTTTTTCTGCAAATAACACATGCTCGCTGAAAATTTCGTATAGCGGTTCTCGCATTTAAAATCCAAAATTTCTGCCTTATTTCGTTCAAGACAACTTCCCTTCCCTGATGATTGTTTAATGCATGATAATGTCTTATTATCAATTTTGTCAATAAATGCTTCGAGTCTAGAATAATTGGAAATTTTGCGAAGAGACTCAAGTTATGAGCATTATTTAGTCTTCCTTGAACTCTTAAAATTCCATCTTTGTCAAGAAATGGACTCAAATTGAATAATTTGCTTTTTCTTTTCATTTTGGTTTGTTGCCCTGCAAGTCTGTTGACTTCTTCAGGAAAGCTTTCGTTTTGAGCTTGTTTGAACAGGGTTATTTCGGCATTTTCAATTTCCCTGACATGAAGCTCTTGCGAGTAAAACTGAAGATGTTCAACGCCTATTTTTTTCTTGAAAATTTCGACTGATCTGAAAAACCATGCAACTGCACGTACCAATTTGGTAAAATTTGAAATCCTGGAAAAACTAAATATATTTTGATATGCTGTATGAACGCCAACAAAGTAGACTTTTTTCTTCTCATCTTCAAATTTCTCCAAAGTGCTTTCAATTTGCCAATTTTCTTCATTTTCTCGAAGGAATCGTGGTCCATTGAACCATTCATCGTGCTTATCCATGTTCCATAATCCTCTAGTAGCTTCGTCAGCAATATTTAACTTAGTAGATAACCAATGCCAATTTTCAGCAGAAGTTAATTCAAGAATTTGAGAAACTCTGTTTGCAACAAAAGTTTTGAAAGTTTTAGGGTTTGAGTTTATCCAGCTTAGAACAATTTTTGAATCACACCATAAGCATGTTTTACTAATATCAATTGTATGACCTGTTAAAATAGTTTTTGCCAAATTTGCACCAAGAAGAGCAGCCTGTAATTCAATCCGTGGTACAGTCATGGGTTTGAGTGATGTTACCCGAGATTTGGCCATAACAAGAGTCGCAAAATTTCGTTCACATATTTTGACTCTAAAGTATGCCGCTGCTGCATACCCTTTCTGGCTACCATCACAAAAAACGTGCAATTGCACCTCAAGTGTATTGTTGTTCAGTCCATACCATCGAGGTACCTTAAGATTAGTTAACTTCTTCATGTCAGCTATCCAAATTTTCCATTTATCAAATAATTTAGGAGACAATTTTTCATTCCAGTCTAATTTCTCCATCCAAATTTCTTGAAGCAGAATTCTTCCTTGGATTGTAAAAGCGGCTAACATTCCAAGCGGGTCATATATAGACATAACAATTCTCAAAACTTCTTTTTTAGTTGGCATTGCGGAGTGATTAAGTATATTGTCAAATTTTTCCGTGAAACGGATAGAAAAGCTAAAAGTATCATCTTTAGGATTCCATAGAAGCCCTAATACTCTTTCAATTGTTGATTGTTCTATATTGAGCGACGTTTGACTTTTTGCACGTAGTTCAGGTGGAATCCCCTCTAGCAGATGCATCGAATTTGTAATCCAGTTTCGTATCTTGAAACCACCAAATGCATGTACCTCTATCACTTCTTTAACGACTTTGATAGCTTGCTGTTCGTTCAAAAAACTGTCCAGATAATCGTCCATATAGTGATGTTTATGGATAGCTTTGACAGCCTCAGGAAATTGTATAGCATATTCATCGGCATTTCTTCTAATGGCATATATGGCACAGCTTGGTGAACATATGGAACCAAAAATCATCACTTTCATCTTATAGACTTCAGGAGGAGACTTTCGATCTCTACCTCGCCACAAAAAACGCTGAGTTTCCTGATCCTCAGGCCTAATGCGAACTTGTAAAAACATCTCCTGAATGTCTCCAGACACAGCAATGGGATACTGTCGAAATTTGAAGAGAACATTTAATAAAGAATTTAGAAGATCAGGACCTCTTAAGAAATTATCATTGAAAGAAACTCCATTTGATTTAGATTTTGCATCAAATACGAACCTGAACTTATCAGGTTTGTTGGGATGCTTTACAGCGAAGTGGGGAAGGTACCAGGTTCTCGGTGTCTTTTTCTTTGTTTCTTCTGGGGGAAGTTTTCTTGCATAACCTTTCTTAAGAAAGTCTTCTACTTGTTTGCAGTATTTATTTGCCAAGATAGGATTGGTGTCCATATTTCTCTCCATGCTGTAAAGTCTTCGAAGCGCAGCGCTCTTGCTATCAGGTAATACTGCGTTCTCAGTTTTCCACAGCAATCCGATTTCCCAAGAACCATTATCAAGACGACGACACGTTCTTTCCATTATTTCAAGTCCTCTTTGATCATCTGGAGCCAATTTCGTCTCGTAAGAATTCTCAACACCCAGATTATCCATAAATACAGATTCTCGTACCAAGTTTTCAAGTTCTGCAGTTTCATTGTCTATTGTAGTAAAAAATGTGAATTCGGAATCAATGCGATCTCTAAATATTGTTGAATTTCCATGAATTACCCAACCAAGTTTAGTTCGAGAAGCTATTGGCGCATTTGGTGCACCCTGAACGACTTCTCGAGCTATGGTAAGATCGATATTATCTTGACCAATCAGTACACGAGGTTCGACATTTTTTAGTTCTTGAACCGGGATATTCATTAAATGCTTCCATTTCTGTGACATATTCTTGATGTTCATACTTTGTTGAGGTAGCTTGAGATTTGAGACAGTTCGCACATTAGATAGTTCGTAAATATCATCGTTGAGGGTACCTTTAATTTTGAGAGTAACTTTTCTTGAAAAATTATCCCTGTAGCTGCTGCAATTTGTCCAATACATGGTGAGCGGATTTACTTCACCTTCTGCTCCAACTTCATCTGCCAGTTTGCAATCAATCAAAGTAACAGTGCTTCCTTCATCGAACAATGCATACGTTTCAACGCTTTTATTTTTGCCAACAATAGTAATTGGCGCTACTCGAAGAATTACTGTTTTCAACTTTAAATCCACATGTAGAGTACTTGCATTTCCTTCGGGACTTGTCGATGACATTGCTTCATCCTGATGAAAACTTTGTATTTGAAAGGCGTTCTCACTCGTTGGATGCAGCAGTCTGTTATGGAATTTCTGGCAATTTTGAATTCCACATTTCTTCTTTTTTTTACAATAAAGAATACGGTGTGTTGAGACCAGACAGAAGAAGCATTTTTTATTTTCTTTCACCCACTCCCACCTCTTGATTACATTGAGGGATGTGAATTTCTTGCATTTGAAAATTGAGTGATTCGGTTCTCGACAGAAGACGCATTCTTTTACCTCATTTCCTTTTTCTGTGCTGGTGAAAACAGGATATTTTTGTCTTCTTGATCTATCTTGGTCAACGCTTGTGGTTGGTGGCTTGCACAGAAGATGTGCAACTGCTGATTCCCCTTGAAGCCAGTCTGAAAAATGTAACAGGGATGGCGGCGCAAATTTCTTCTGCAGAACTTCTCTTGCCCACTGATACTGGAGATTCACAGGCAGTTTTGAAACTAGTTGATTAAGGAGTTGTGGGTTGATAAGATATGCTTCCATTTCCATTGATGATGCTATCGCTGTCAGATTTTGAATGATGTTTGAAAATTTGATTATTGAAAGTGGTATATGATTATTTACTTGCCCAATGGACTTTACTTTGTTTATCATCGATTCTATTATAAATTCTGGTCTACCAAACCTTGTTTCGAGGATTTGAATTACTGTTGGCAAATTTTTGGGTGAAATGAATAACGATCTGACACTGTCTAAAGCTTCATCTTTGAGTGACTTTTGCAAACGAATCATGTTTTCTTCATCAGTAAAGTGGCATAACTCTGAAGATCTTCTATAAAGAGCTATAAACATTGGCCATTCTTCTACGTTTCCGCTAAATGTTGGCAATTCTTTTCCCATTATTTTCGGAAATGCGTTCCTGTTTTCATCATTTGACTCGTAGCGTTTATCAGCAGAAAAAGATTTGAGAACTTCCGTCATTGTTTCAGTAGCAAATGTAAACTGCTTTATCATGGTTTCCGATATATCATTTGAGCATATATGACGATTTGGTTCTATTACATTGACATTATTTTCCTTACCTTCTTGAAATGAAGGATTGCTTTTTTGTAACCAAGATGTAACTTTACCTGCATAAGATACATCGCTTTTAACACTTGCATGAGATGAATTACATACTTTTTGTTTTCTACTTAGTTCACTTTCATTTTCCAAAATTTTTTCTTTTTCTAACAACGCCTGTGCTTCGATTAATGCAATCTCTCTTTCAATTCTTTCTTGTTCTAATTTATTAATGCGTTTCAATTTTTCTAGTTCAATTTCTTTGATTCTGCGGCTACTTGAAGTTTTCTTTGTTGTAGTAGAAAGAATTCCTTCAGATCTTTGTGACGTTTTATTTGACTTTTTGGACGTTTTGTCAGAACTATGTTGAACTATTTCTTTCTTGTTTTCTTCAAATAACTTGCTTGGGCTGCTTGGACTGTATCGAACTGGGGTCTTTCCTATATTGGCTCTTGAAGATTTTCTCAGTGAATTTTCGGGCAAAGACATTTCTGAACAATGGCTGCTTCAATACGGCAATTGAAGTATTTTGTTCTGAGAAATTTTTGCTTATTCCACTGCTAGAAGGCTCGAAGGACCAACATGTATTGGCGTATACTTTTAAAGCTAGACTGTCGGCTAAAATTAACTGTTAACACGTTTTTGTGTCAGAATAACTTTATTTATTTTTTTGTTGACAAAAAGCGACTATATGATTTTTCTAACAATATAAATAAAATCAATATATCCGCAACAATACCCATATATGTAATACCCGATACCTGGCCTAACTTGCAAGGCATTATTAGGGTGCAATGTGCAATTGGATTTTTGAAAATTAGATGTATCGAGAATTTTCACTTAATCTAAATTTCAATGGTTCCAAAAAAACAAATTTTCCAGAATTTTAGGTTAGCAAATCGCCTAGTTACATGTAGCAGTTTATTTTTATGTGTCAAGACTAATAACAGCCCGATTATGAAAAAGGTTATATCAAAACAGCCAGCAGTAGGCATTAAAACTAAACCAGCCTCTGTTTTGCCAAATAACTTAGCAGAAGTAGTTCCTGTTGCGAATGCGGGGTTTGAAATTCTGTCTTCTCCAACGAAAAGCTTCAGCGATAAAAAAGACTATAAGTATGATTGCTACAGTGTGGATTATTTTAAATCGACCGATTAATTATTGCAGGGTAATTCGCCTACAAAATGGCCTTACAGCCTGTTTAATTTCTGATATGGCAAAAGGTCTTGATGTAGCTGCGTTATTATCCCAGGAGAGTGATGAAGAATCTGGTTCTGAATATGAATACGAATCTGAATCATGTGACGAGGGAAAATCCTGTAGCGATGAAGAGGATGTCGTTAAAATGAAAAAGCATGCTGACGAAGTGAAACTGGTTAATATACATATACTAGTAACTGTGCAAAACTAGAAGTTAATTTTTCAGGCTGCAGCTGCGCTGTGTGTTGGTGTAGGTAGTTTTAGCGATCCCAAGGATGTACCTGGACTGGCACACTTTTTAGAACACATGGTATTCATGGGCAGCGAAAAATTCCCCCAAGAAAATGATTTTGATGCTTTTATAAAGGTTTGTGAGCAATTTTTGACTGTAAGTAGTTCACAAGTTAGAATTTTAGAAACATGGAGGCTCAGATAACGCATCGACTGATTATGAGGTAACCACATTTTATTTTGAATGCTTTGAAAAGCACCTATACCAGGCAATGGATAAATTTGCTCAATTTTTTATTGCACCTCTTATGAAACAAGAATCGATGACTCGTGAGAGAGAAGCTGTTGAATCAGGTAAATTCGTTTAAATTTTGCGATAGTTTTTTACTTTTGTTTTCTAAAGAATTTCAGATGGCTGTGCCATTGGATGATTATCGTAAGGAGCAGCTGCTGGTTAGTCTTGCTGAACAATCATCTCCAGTGAATTCATTTTCCTGGGGTAATTTGGTCACTTTGAGAGACAATATAACAGATGAAAAACTGTACGAACAACTTCATGAATTTAGGAAAAGACATTACTCTGCTCATAGAATGACCGTGGCTGTTCAAGTAAGTCTGTAAATTTTGTTTACAACGCGGTATTTTTATGTCGAGGCCATTGAAACTTCAGAAGTTATACAATTGGTTTAGTGGTAGTGCAAACGAAAATATTATTAGTCAATGACATTCCCAAATTCAAAACTAGAATAAACTATTCGCCTTTGGAATAGTGTACTTACTAAGGTTACTATTGACCATTGGAGGAACTATGTCAATCATGTTATAAAAGCAATTGGAGATGATTCATCAGACGTATTTGATTTTAATTCTTTGAGTGACCTAAGTAACTAGTTCTTGACTGTACTTGTAAAATAACGTGTTTTTCAGACTATAGCTACAGCAATTAAGTTATGCAAATGTCAAAAAAGAAAATTAAGGTTATAGTTTAAATATTTGTTTAAATCGAAATAGTTAGTACTTGAATTGGACAATCAAGTAAGTTTAATTGTAAGTGTTGTGCATCTCCACTCTTCTACATACTTCATTAAAAAAACCTTTGGAAAAACTTCAGTATAGCGTTCCCACTGGGTTTGACGTTTGCCGCGCAAGTGCAGAAAACCTCCTTTTGGTTTCCAACCAAATGGTAGAACATTGTGCACTACGTACACACAAATCTTAAACTGCAGCTAACCTAAAATTATAGTTCCCAGACCAAAAGATTCACGTATATGTGTGTGTTTATATAAGAGCGCACATATATTTAAGAAACTATTTGACCGCGTCGATTTCATTAAGTGTGGTTTTTGCCAGTTCTGATCCGTTGAAACGACGGGTTTAGAGCCTTGACTTGCAGAACCATTGCGCTTGCGCGAAGACTGGGGACGCTATATTGAAGTTTAGCCAAACCTTTGTAAATAAATTGGCAATAATTTGAAATTTAAAATGTGTGACAGATAAGAGCTTGTAAGTAGCACCAATACGATAAACTAAAAATTACTTAGTGACGAATAGCAGTAGTGCCAACTTACTGCAGATTTAATAATGCAAATTTCGTATATGTCGATTTCCTTCTGATGTCTACTATTGTCATATTTATACCCATTCGGAGTCACGTGATAATCTAGTGACTTTACGTATGTCAATTCTTAAAAATGCAATTTTAGGATACTAAATGACTACTTGTTATACCGCATGTCCGATGGTTTCTGTTTATTTTCATTTTCCTGCTCAACTAAGTTAGGTTTAATTTAGGTTTTATTACCCTTCTGTCAATAATTTACACGAACAATATAATCTGACAGATTAGAAATGTCAAATTTTAAAATTAATTTCTTTAATCGACATTTCTTTCTTTCGAATTTCCTCCATTTCATCTGTTTTACTAAAGATGAACAGTGACAGACAAAATCACATGACTCCGAATGGGTATAATTTTGACTATTATCTGCGATGTATAATTTAATATACGACATACGTTTTTAACGCTGTTTTGTTATTTGTGACGTCACAGAAAAAGGGTAATGTGTAGACCTTAGTATTTCAACCAGAAATTGGAAAGCATTTAAAATCATGCCAGCACTGAGAACAGTAAGTCACTTCGTAATTTATAGTACGTCTAGAAAGTATCCGGAAGAAGTAATTTCTTTTAAGCTTCTCAGAAATAAACATATTTGACATATAGGATTGTCTTTTGTTTTATTCATGGCCTACTACCCTAAAAATACGCCCACAAAATTTTAGAGGTCCAGTACTTTCTAAAAGGAAGTTTCATGACATTTCTTAAAACCAGAAAATTCCGGATACTTTCTAGATGTACTATAATTTGTAAAATGACTGTTTGATTGTCATTCAGTGACACTTTGATAATAACCTTCAAATTTGACATATGCACTGGGAATTTTGGATGACATATGTTTTTCAACATTTTCAGTTGTGCAAGAAAGATGTTCACAAGTGTAAGTAACCATTTGCGAACATTGGGTACAAGTTTAGCCTTTATTTTTTACTACATGGTAGAGGTTACAATCGACTAGAATACTTCCAAGCAGGTGCATCAGCTGGTTCAAAGTGGTCAGTGGTCAATAACACTAACACTTCTGATGGAAGTTCTTTGAGTATTTTTTCTGTCATCAGATCAAATCCGAGTGTTTTATGTCTTGTACAATTAGCAATTTCTTGTCTTTGCTGGTAAAAAGGGTCTTATTGTCAAAGTCATAAGACATGGGATATCCAGAAAATTTTCGATAATATTGTCTGCATTGTTTTTGTTTGGTTGAGGAGGTTAACATTTTTGAGAGATGATCTGCGAAGATTGATGCTTTTTTCCTGATCTGCGCTTTCCCAGTTGCAATCTTGCTTTTTCATTTGAGGGATGTAGGCTGTTGGTCTTTTGAACTTTTTGTTGCATTTTATATTTCTTGTAGAGCTAATTAGTTATCTCGTAAGCCTGTTGTACTGATTGGTGTCATTATTACAAAAAATATGAATATAAACAATTTGCAGACAAATTTAGAAACATTTTACTTAAGTCCTAAACAACTTCAGCTTGAAGCTATAAAATTGCTAAACAAATAAAGTTATGTTAGCCACCACACATAAGGTGTTTTTGTATTGTTTACACTGTATTTTAACGATATTGCTTTTCAAGTAATTCCATGTTTAAGTTCATCTAATATAGCCACTTTTGCGTAACGATAACGTTTAGTGAACACGTTTCAGTAGCGCCATGGTCAAGCGACACAAGCACTGGCATTCACGAACAACTAAACAATGTGCATGCAGAGTCCCTAAATGGAAATTTGCTGAAATCTGCATAATTTTTGACTAATTAAATCCGATTCGGATTAGTGAACAGCCGAATTCACCTTTATTTAAACGCATTTGACACTCCGGATTACCGTAAAATTCTAATCGCTCAACATAGGATTAACAAGACTAATTCGAATCACTCAACATAGGATTAAGACAGTACTGTACCTTATTTTTTTATAATTTTAGTTGTATAATTGTATCATTTCTTCTAATTGTTTGATTATTGCAGATTTTTTCTTAGCAAGTAAAACTGTGTTCCTGTTAATGCCACGCGCAATTGCTCTTATGCTCACCTCAACACTCAATCTGCTTTAAATTATTTTCTGAGCTTTATTTAAATGGGCCACCTCAACTTGTTATGTTAGTGTCATATGACAGGGGTTTATTTGAAACTACTTACCTTTAAATCACAGACGCTTTTCAAAATATTTATTTATTTTCTGTTATAATAAATGAAGTATTGGATTCACCCCAAAAATTCAAAATTGAGTTTTCAACAGATCTTCACGTTTCAGAGTCCCCTGAACCCAAAAAAAAAAATTGTTCATTGGTCTGTGTGTCTGTCTGTGTGTGTGTACATTTCAATCAAAGATTGAGAATATAAGCAAAAATATTGAAAAAAGTTAACCAAACTGAATATAAAAGCTAATCTAAAAAAAACAAAGTCATTGTACATATAAAAAGAAAAAACTACGACTAGGAACATGGAAACTTCAGGGGGTGTACGAGGAAGGAGCAATCAAGATGCTGGCAAATGAAGCGAATAAATATAAACTAGATATATTGACAATACAGGAGACACACAGTGTCCTGGGTGGTGTAGCTTGAACAAGCGTCCACGTTCGATCAGCAGAGTTAAGCAGCGCTCTCTCTGGTCAGAACTTGAATGGGAGTTTCACGGCTGCATCTCTCGGCGCCTCGTGGTACGGCTATCACGGAAAAAAGTTGGTCCCGGCGGTCATAAAACATCATGACAGTCGTTAGTGGGGTTGGAAGTCCTCATAACTGCACAGCAACGCCTATAATTGGCCTAACGGCTGTTGGCTGAGTGCGAATTAAATAAATAAAAAAAAAAAATAAAATAAAATAAAATAAAAAACATAACGATATAATGGAACTCGAAAACCACATCCTGTTCACTAGCGAAAGCGACAAGAGAACATACGATGTTGGCTTTTTAATAAACAAAAACCAAAAAATATGAATTAAGGGCTTCACACCAATATCAGACAGCATGTGTTACATTGAAATAAAAGGAAAATGCAAGGACGTAACAATTATAAATGTACATGCCCCAACGGAAGTAAAAACGCACGAAGTGAAAGAAAAGTTTGATGAAAAGCTGCAGGAGGCATATCACAAGCTACCAAGAAGAAAAATAAAACTGATAATGGGAGACATGAATTCAAAGCTGTGAGGGGTAGAAATATACAAAAAAGTTACAGGTGGAGAAAGTAAACATAAGGAATCAAATGATAACGGAATCAGACTGATAACACTTGCCATAGAAAATAATATGAAAATAGTAAGCACAGCTTTTAGAAGAAAAGAAATACACAAAGCAACGTAGATGGGCCTCGGAAACACAGGAGCAGTACTCACACCTGATAACAAACGTAAGATCGTACAGAGGGGCGGATATTAATTCTGACCACTTCCTAGTTGGAATAAATATGAAAAAAGAAGCGAAGCACAGAGCAAAAACGAAAGAAAAAGTAAACAAAAAATAGCGGAAAAATACAAAAATGCAATAAAAGAAAAATGCGCAGAGACAAGCGAAGCGCAACTACATACAATGGAACAGAAATGGAGACAGACAGAAGAGATAATAAAAGCAGCAACAACCGAGAGCATCCCCAAGATGAGGAAAAAAAAAAGAAAAATGTGGATAAATGAGGAATGTAAGGAAGAAATAAACAAAAGAACAGAGCTGAGATTAAAAATGCTACGTGCCCAAACGGAAGAAGACAAATTGATGTACCACCGAGCATATGAAGAGCAGAGAAGAAAAGCAAAACAAACGTGTAGAAATGCAAAAAGGGCAGACAAGGAAAACCAGCTAAAAATAATCGAAGACAACTTTAAAAACAACGAAATTAAGAAGGCATACAAGAGCATAATAGAAGAAAGAGCAGAATTTAAAATGAGTCTGGTATTTTACAAAAACCAAGAAGGAAACCTAATAGGAAAGGAAGAAGAATAGCTGAAAATATGGAGCCAGCATTTTTCCGAATTACTGAACCAAACTCAAGAAAAAAGAGATAACGGAACAGAAGAGGAAATAACGAACAGGAGTACGGAAGAAGCCGAAGAGAGTATCCTGCCATCAATAAATGAAGTAGAGGAAATAATCCAAGCTATGAGAAATGGCAAAAGTCCTGGACACATTAACATAACTGCAGAAAATATAAAAAAAGGAGAGAAACTGCTGACACAAAAAATACACAGTATAATCGCAGAAGTTTGGCAAGAGGAACAAATGCCACCAGAGTGGAATAAAGCTCTAATTCTACTAATCTTTAAGAAAGGGGATAAATCGATATGCAGCAACTGTTTTTTGTACGATTAACTTGATAAGAGGCTTCCACGAATGGGGCCCCCAATTAATCCACTGCGAGTTCCGGTTCAATGGGATTGCCGGGAACTGCCACTTAATAACCCTAACTTGGGTTCAGTTAGTTGTTGGAGTGAAACAAGACTTAACAAACACGAGTATATTGAGTAACAACGATTACAAACGTCACTGATGGACCGATGGTTTTTTACAAAAGCTTCAACTGTTGTGACACGCTTGGATTGGCCACGCGAAAATAGCGAATTGCGCGTAACCGTAACACAAAATAACCTGGAAACGACTTTACCAGGGAGTTAGACCGAAACGCAAACTAGCACAAAGCATAGCTGAACTTGCTTCCTCGAGGCTCTGAATCTAACTAACTCTGAATTTACAGCGAGACGAACTCGCCAATTCAAGGAGGGGCAAGCTCAAACACTATTGGCTGAGGCGATCCTGCGTAGCCAATCGGAGCATCGCACGTTATTTAGGAAAAATGCTTATTCTAAGAAACCTTAATGCTAAGCTCTCTCAATGAGGCAATTGAACGAAATCCATAAACCCATGATTCCCAAATATGCTAAGTCGGCTTAAGTTCTAGTAGAAAATGTATCCATCCGCTTTAAAGCCATTAAGGGAAGCTTACAAATTCCTTTCCAACATTAACAGAGGCAAACAAATACGGCAAGATGCAAATTTGGCTTTACCACGACCTTTGAATGAGATAAAACAGTTATGACTTGAATTACGTGATTAATTATAATCAAAAAGGTTTTGATGCACGCATCTGTGTGAATCAAACAGCAACTATAGGGGCATCGCTCTACTATAGACCATTCAGTAAACACAAAAACATATAAATTTTTTTGAAGTTGGCATGTACGTAAAATTTGTCTGCTAGGGATTCTATATTTTGTTTTGCAAAGGTTTCCATACCTGCATAAAGGTGACTTTGAATTTAAAAATGACAATTAATTAATAAATATGATTAATTCAGTGTCAAAGTACATACTATTCTGGAAATTCTTGCCTGAACTTTTATAAAATGTAACAAAAATACTTATTAATAAATGCTACATCCTTAAAAGTAGTTATGACAGATGCTAATTAAATGTCACACTCTTAACCTATTTGTTTTAGTAACTTTTTGTAAGTACATTCCTAGACAAAAGATGCATTTTGGAAGTACACTCATGAAATTTTAGAAATCAAAGGCCACTTTGCGTTTTTATGTTTAGTGAACAGACTATAGATACGGTTTACAAAACATCGACACTTATAAAACGAAGACTCGAACCGTACGTAGAAAAGGCACTAGGAGAATATCAGGGGGCTTTAGCAAGAGTAGAAGAACCACGGAACAAATATTTCTATTAAAGAAATAACACAAAACTGTTACCAACACAAAATTCCGCTACTCATTCTATTCATAGATTTTCAGACGGCATATGACAGCATAAACAGGAACAAATTATATAAAGCAATGGCAGACCTGGAGATACCAAATAAATTAATAAATCTAGTCAAGATGACTATGAAATCGACTAATAACCACGTAAAAGGGAGGAACAGCCTATCGGAAGAGTTCGAAATAAAATCGGAACTTAAGACCCACTCTCGTCGCTGCTATTCAATCTAGCCCTAGAGAAAATCATTCGAGAAGTACAAATAAAACGAGAAAGTACCATACACACCAATGCATAACATACGCCGATGACGTAGCCCTCATAGCAAGAAATGAAAAACACCTAAAACAAATTACTATAAGACTAATAAAAGCCGCAAAAGAATACGTCCTCGTGTTAAATCAAGAAAAAACCAAAATTATGAAGACGCAGCACAAGAATCCAGACAAACCAAGGGGAAGAATTAAAATTTAATAGTGTAAAAGAATTTGTGTACTTAGCTGTTTTACTAAATAACAAGTGCCAAGAATCCACAGAGATAGAAGGAAGAATGGCGAGGAGTAACAAATGTGTAGGTGCCTTGACCAAATTATTAAAATTAAAAAAACATCTCTCTAAAAAATATAAAGTGCGGATATATAACACAGTAATAAAACTCTTTATGCTCTACAGGAGCGAAATGTGGATCCTAAAGAAAAGTGACCAATACAAAATAGAAGTCTGGGAGAGACGAAAACTAAGGCGAATACTAGGTGGTAAAAAGACGGAAGAAGGCTGGGAAAGAAGAACAAACGCTGAACTATACCAAATATATAAAGAAGCGCTGATTACAGATAACGTAAAAATACGCAGACTGCAATGGTTGGGACATTTAAAAAGGATGGAAAATACGAGGGTCGTAAAAAACAGTGCATGGTAGAAGGCCGAGGGGATGGAAAAAGATTCTAAATAAACGCTAAGGGCCTAAAGGCCTGTGTTGCAAGTGTAGATAATAATAATAAGTCACACACGCTTTTCAAAATGTCTATTTATTGCCTGTTTTTTCATTTTTACTTCCTTTTACAATCAAGGAAGTATTGGAGTCACCCCAAAAATTCAAAATTAAGTTTTCAACAGATCTTCACGTTTCAGAGTCCCCTGAACCCAAAAAACATATTTTATCTACGACCACTACTAAAAGTAGGCCTTGTTTCACTAAAAGTGACGTTTTATAGTTTACCGTGGTTAAAGAAATCAGCTGTTTACTTTTAGCACATGGGCTAAAAGTGAAGTGAGGTTATAAAACTACAATTTCGAACTGAAAGTGAAGTTGTAAAGTTATTCTAGTTCAGGGGTCGGCAACCTATGACCCGAGGGTAACCGAGTGACCCATTTACTAATTTCAAGTGACCCACCTTAGTTCTGAAAATAGATATTTTGTTTTTGAGCGCAAGTCAACATCGTCCCTTACGTCTCCCCCCTAACAACATGCGCCGCGCGCTGCAGAGTAATGGCGGAGACGTAAGGGACGAAATTGGCGCGACGTGTGTAGTTCTGTCAGTTGTAGCACATGTTCAGTAGCGGAGTGACGCAGTTGCGCAGCCAAATAATTATTAAACAGTTACCTAAGTGAAATAATAATTACTAGCAACCAGTGAGACAAATGTCTCATTTAATAAAACAAAAAAGACCGTTTTTCAAATAGAACGCGTATTAAATAAAAACAATAATATTTTTTAAAATCACGTGATTGAAATTCGGTTCCTGACCTGCCATGACCATTCCAAACATATAACTTTAATAACTTTTTTCTCTATCTCTTACGGTTTGGCTGCTGAAACAGCGTCCCGGACGGACGGAAATCACGTGATTTCTCGAAAACCGGAAGTGTCACGTGACTGAAATTCGGTTCCTGACCTGACATGACCATTCCAAACATCCTTTATCTAATAGACGTGTCTGTCCGGGACGCTGATCTATTATATATATGGATTATTTAAAAAAATATATTACCATGAACAAACAAAAAGCAAAAAAGAGGTTATTTCAAGATGTGTGGAAAGAAAAATATGGATATATCGAAAATGGTGACAAATTAGTATGTACCTTATGTACAGATGTAATTACCGCCAGGACTTACAATATTGAGCGACACTTTTCTTCAAAACATAAAGATGTAAGTGAAATGACAAATGAAGATAAATCTGAATACATTGCTAAACGTGTATTAAATTTTGGAAAACAAAATAAATTCTTAAAGAGTTTTGTTACTGGCTACAATCATGCTACATCTGCCAGCTTTGTTGCTGCTCTTAGTATTGGTACCAACGGAAAACCATTTACAGACGGCGAGTTTTTGAAAAACGCATTCATAGATTGTTCCGAACACTTATTTAACGACTTCGCAAATAAAAAACAAATAATTGAAAGAATCAAAGAAATGCCATTGTCAGCTAGAACAGTTCAGCGTTGAAGATATGGCCAAAAATATTGACGAACAGGTCAAAAATGATTTGTTATCTAGTGACATAATTAGCATTGCACTTGATGAAAGTACTGATATAAATACTATGGGTAGGCTTGCAATTATTATTAGATTTGCATCAATAAATAATTCGAAAGTCAATGAAGAACTGTGTGCTCTTGCTTCAATGAATGACACGATCAAAGGCACTGATATTTTTCATCAAGTACAAGAGTTTACAAATTTCAAAAATGGGCAAGTATTGGATTTAAAAAGTAAATTGTTTTCAATAACAACTGATGCTGCTCCAAGTATGAGAGGAAAAAATGTTGGATTTGTAAAACTAATGGAAAATGAACTTGGCCGCTCACTTTTATCGTTTCATTGTATCATCCATGAAGAAAATTTATTTGCAAAGGCATCTACGCAACAACTTAAGGATGTAATGGAAAAGGTTGTTAAGATCGTAAACAAGATAATAGCACGATTAGCATTAACCTTCAAGTACTAACGTGTCTGTTGTGGTGCATTAGTACTAACGTGACGTCTCAGAGACGGGCATATATTTATTTATGAATTTATTACTAATTTTTTTTTAAAACATAAAGTACTATGCAATGATGTATCAAGCATATTTTAATCACATAAAAAATAGAAATTCATAAAAATATTAGCATTTACAGAGTCAAATAGGAAACAGTGTTTAAATTTGTAGGTGTTAACTTAGTTACAGAAAAAGGCAATTTTCAATATTTTTTATTATTATCAGCAAACATATTTCAACAGACAATGGTATTCTAACACAACTTAACTAAAAAAACAGTGAGAAAAAAAAATACGTATAAAATTTCACACCACCCTAAAACTATACAGAATTAGTGCAAGATGAACACATTAGGGTCACTAAGTATAGCAGAATTTTCATCAATATTAGGTTCTCCGTTACTGTCCTCACTGTCTAATTCATTATACTACTGGAACACTTGCTGCTCAAGCAACAAGCTGTTGATCTAACCGTATTTGAGCAAGTTGGTTTTTGACCCATCATGCAAAAATAGTAGCGTGCATACTAACGTGACGTCTCTGAGACGGAATTTATTTTTAAATACAAATAACTTCCGCACAAAACATCCCACCGCAGCGAAATTTTAAAAACTGAGTTATTTTTAGGTAGTTTGAAATTAGATGAAAGATCAACCATACATCTTAACTGGAGGGGGAAATATAACACACGCGTCGAACATTTCCGTCTCTCAGACGTCACGTTAGTACTTAAGGGTTAATACACAGGCGCTTCAAAGCTTTTTTGGAGGAAATTGAATCGAAATATGGAGATTTGCTGTTACATTCTAAAATACGATGGTTAAGTCGAGGCAAAGTTCTTAATAGATATGTAGAGTGTTTTGATGACATACAAATATTTCTTCATGAAATCGGTGAAAATGATCTCGAACTCAATGATAAACAATGGCTTTTAAGACTTTTGTTCTTAACAGACATAATGAATCATTATAATGCTTTCAACGTACGACTCCAAGGAAATAACCATACAATTTTGAAAATGTATGAGGAATGGAAGGTTTTACATCGAAATTAATATTATTTGAAACTGACATAAAAACTAAAAAATTTATTTTCTTTCCATTGTTAAAAAGGGAACATGAAAAAGAAAATATTGATGAAAGCAAATTAAATATGTTCGAAAGTTGGATTTTCATCATTAAAGGTGAATATGAAAGTCGATTTCAAAGTTTTAAGAAGCATGGCGAAATGTTTACATTTATAATAAAGCCAGACGAAGTAGAAGAAAATGTTTTAAATTTGCAGTATTTTCAATATCTAAAAATTGAAAATTTTAGTTTAGAAATGATTGATTTTAACAATTCAACGTTATGGACGGATAAATTCAAGGAATTGCGGAAAGATTGGAAAAAACAAAAGATAATCATTTCCTCATGATATCGACGTGTTGGGCATCACTTCCTACGAAGTTTTCATCTTTCAAAAAAATTGGCCATGCCATTTTGTCCACATTCGGTTCAACATATAAATGTGAGCAAATATTTTCACAAATGAAATTTATTTTAAGCAAGAACAAGAACAGGAGCAGGTTAACTACCGAAAATTCAGATGCTTGTATTCGTCTTAAAACGACCGACTATACACCAGACTTGACTAAATTGACGTCACAAGTTCAACATCAGGGGAGCCATTAATATCGAAGAGAACATTTATAAATAAAGTTCATTCAACTAAGTTTGTTTTTATAATAATTAGAATTTTTAAAAGCGTATTGTAATTATTTTCTTAATAAAATGTATTATATTATTCATTAAAAGACTATTTTAAAATGAAAATATCACTGACCCAAACATCCCTTTAATATTCACATTATGGTTGATTTTGACCCGCAGCCAAAAAAGGTTGCTTCTTGCGTTACAGGTAAAGTGTTTTTGAAATAATTAAAGCGTTATGTAATGAATACAGTCAGATGTGGAGTATTAATAATTACATTTTCTAACTGACGTTGACAGTACTGGCTTTGCAAACAGTTGCCCACGCGGCATGGCCTAGTGTTTATTATAACATAAATTAGAAGTGTCGTAGATGCAAACCTTTGTTAAATCGATATTTATGGATTAATAACGGTAAAATTAAGGTCGTAGATAAAATATTGTATGCAACGCGTGCTAAAAGTCATTTATGCACGAGACATGTTATGAAACTCAGCCTTCGGCTTCGTTTCATAATTTTCATGTCTCGTGCATAAACGTCAACTTTTAGCACTTGTTGCATAAATAGCTGTTTTTAAATTTCATTTTAAAAAGTAGGGTTTTTTAAATTGATTTCAGTGCGTGAAGTGCTTTTAATTTAGTAATGAACGATTTTAAATAGACGTTTGCTTAGTTACCAGAACTGACCAACGCACTTGACTAAAATGAAGGCAAATAAAATTCTATTCAAAATAGGCCTGGATTTGAATATTTAATGAAATTTTAAAAAATCTTATAGACAACTCGTGTTAGCATGCTTATTTTTCACGCGTGTAGAATATTAAACTCGGCTGCGCCTCGTTTAATAACCCTTGACACTTGTGAAAAAAAGTTGCACTTCTAACACTTGTGGTCCAATTAACTATTTGTTCATTGGTCTGTGTGTCTGTCTGTGTGTGTGTGCATGCTTTTTCAGTCTTTTTCCATTTTTTCATAAATGCCTAACATTTTTTTTCAAAGGTTACATTTTTATTACATTTTTAATGTGTATTGATATGAAATAGGTGATTTTCCAGTTGAATACCTCAAAAAGGGGTTTCTTTTTTCCCTTTTTCTTATTAACTCCTATTTTAAATAGAACACCCGGTATATTATTACATTTTTGAATTCAGCTTAAAATTCTAGAGAAAATTTGTCTCGTGAACTAACGCTCTATTTTGTGCGGTTCTGTAGAATTTGTAATTTTTGAAAACTTTTGACAAATGCTTCTACATAAAAATAAAATTTTTGGCTAATTATACAGGGTGTGGCAACGAAACTTACTGGTTTGAACGGGAAGCCGTGAAGGGAGGCGCTCTAGGCCGAGGGTAAAGTGGTGGGTTGGGAAGTTTGTTTACCATCCACCTCAGTAGCAAAAATGCATTGACCGAAGGAGCAACGCGCGTTTGCAGTAGAGGCCTACTTTTCTAACGGCCGGTCAATCGTCTCCACGCAGCGTGCATTTCACGCACACTTTGATTATTCCCGCCCGAGGTCCTGTTCCTGGCCGTCAATTGATTGTTTTATGGGTGGACACCTTCAGGAGAACTGGAAATGTTCAAAGAAGTAGAATAGGGTTAACACGGCCCGCGAGAACACCACAAAACATCGTAAGACAGTCAGCAAGCATGCAGCTGCTCTTCGACTTTCTGATCGTTCTGTGAGGCAAATTCTTCATGATGACCTCCATTTCCACCCAGTCAAGTTGGCTGTGGTGCAAGAACTCACTGAAAACGCGATTTTGTTGCTCGGCAAAATGCATGTGAGCGTTGCTTGAAAACTTGCCTAACGACGCGCTTGTGTTCTTTAGCGACGAGGCACTTTCGTCTGGCTGGGTGCGTGAGTAAACAAAACATGCGCTACTGGAGTACTAACAATCCCAGAGAACTTCATCAGAGGCCCCTTCATTCGGAACGTGTAACTGTTTGATGTGCATTGTCGAGAGTAAGGCTCATTGGTTTTTACTTTTTTGAAGAAAACGAACGTGCAGTAACTGTGAATTCTGGGCGATATGTTAACATGATTGTGCCCAGTCTTGAAGAAATTGATGTTGGGGATGTGTGGTTTCAGCAAGATGGAGCCATGATACACACAGCGTGAATTGCAATGCGTGTTTTGCGGGAAAACTTCCCCGGTTGCCGGATCTTGTCGAGGGGCGATCTTCGGTGCCTGGCGCGCTCGCCCGATTTAACCCCTTGCGACTTCTTTTTATGGGGATATTTGAAATCCATTGTTTACACCGATCGTCCAAGGATCCTTGCCCACCGCATACCCATCGCTATGCTCGACAGAGACGACCGGAACTTTAGAATCGAGTAACTCATTGTATGATAATGAGGGGCGTCACTTGCCGTATATTATTTTCAAAACCGTGTAATTTTAAATTTCCAATTATGGAGAAATATGAAAAAAAAGGTAAAACGATAAATAAATGGAATAAACAAATTCTCGGCTTATTTTTTGTTGCATTCCCAAATACAGTCTGTTCTATAAAAAAGGCCCCGCCTTCTAGCTACTTTATTATTTATTTTAGACCCAATAAACCTTATATCAAATCAAATGGCACATAAAAACCTACATTTTAACACTATCAAAATTTTTTTATCTTCAATTGTTTCAGAGTGATGACGTCACGTGCAATTTTTTTAAATGACACTACATATTTTTTGACATTTTCTGGTAGAGGTTTTTTTTCTCTTTTCAACAATATAAATATTTCATGCACTTGCATAAAAAAATTTTCGTGAAAAATTACAAAACTTTTTCACAGTGGGAGGCCATGATACAAAACTGTAAACAAAAGTGTAACTCAGAAAAACAAAACAAATAGTAGCCAAACGCTTTAACTGTCGGATTTCAGAATAATCTAAAGTGTTTATTGTTTTGTTTTTCCGAGTTACACTTTTGTTTTGTATGGTGGCCTCCCACCGATAAAAAAGTTTTTTAATTTTTCTTGAAAATTTTCTTACGTAAGGGCATAAAATATTTATATTGTTGAAAAGAGAAAAAAAATCTCTACCAGAAAATGTCAAAAAATATATACAGTGTCATTTAAAAAAAATTCACGTGACGTCACCACTCTGAAACAATTGAAGATAAAAAAATTTTGATAGTGTTAAAATGTAGGTTTTTATGTGCCATTTGATTTGATATAAGGTTTATTGGGTCTAAAATAAATAATAAAGTAGCTAGAAGGCGGGGCCTTTTTTATAGAACAGACGGTATAAAAATTTAACCTAAACAGTTATGAAAACCATTGATGTTGATTGCTTTATTCTGTATTCTGTAATAGCATTGGGTCGAGTACATTAAAGTCATTACTTTTCTAGGCAAGGTTACCATTAGACATGTTGGAGTCATACGTTGTGAACTGCTTTTCCACAATTCCGAATAATGGCTTGCCTGCTGAAGATTTTACGCAGTTTACAGAAACAATTTTAGACACTCCTCAATTTAAGAGACTGTATTACATTAAGCCAGTGAAAGATATTTGTCAAGTATGTGTCAAGTTTACGTATTGCTGTAAATGTTAACAATAGATTGTTTCAGGTTGATCTCACGTGGGTTATGCCTTCGTTGCAACGGATGTATAAAACTAAACCTCATGTGTATGTTTCGTGGTTGCTAGGCCATGAAGGAAAGGGGAGTTTGTTATCGTACTTGAAGAAGAAGTATGTGACTTAAATTAGCCATCTTTTTGTTGCTCGGATGTCAATTATCTTTTATTTTTTAGAGTTTGGGCCCTATCACTGTATGCTGGAAATGCAGAATCGGGTGCTGAGTTTAACTCAATCTATGCCTCTTTTTCAGTGAACATTGTACTTACAAAGGAAGGATATGCACATTTGAAAGAAGTATTAATTAAAATATCACATCATCTTTGTTAGTAATGCGATTATTGCAGGTTATTGGGGCAGTTTTTTCATATTTACAGATGCTTAAAAATCTGGGGCCAGATGAACGTATTTTTAAAGAAATTCAGTGTATTGAAGAGATTTCGTTTCGTTTTGAAGAAGATGAAACTGCCTCGGACAAAGTTGAGGATTTGGTTGAATGTATGCAAGATTACCCTCCTGAGTATTATCTGACAGGTTCAGAACTGTTTTTTGAATATGACCGCGAAGTAAGTGTGAAATATGTATTTCTGTTAGAAGGCGTACCATATCTAGATTGCTGAACACGTAATACAGTACCATAGTATATCTTGTTTTTAATTATGCAAGATATCACAGAAAAAGGCAACCTGGCTTTGTCATTATTACAATATCGACACTTATTCTAAAATACGTTTTCTCTGAGTTGAGTAATCTCCAGACCTGACACCTTAAATAGTAAGAATAAGCCAAGAGTGTTCATCAAAGCGAACGTTTAAATACTTTAACTTTCAGAAATCACACAATTTATATGATTAAAAGTAGCTTTTTAAATATAGATTGCATTTGAATTTCACCTCAGTCATTGTTATCAGAGACTTGCAGAATCAAGCAATATGCATTTGTAACTCTTGGAATTATTTATGGCCAAGTGAATTATTACAAATTTTTATTAACATGCTCTGCTTTACCTCTTTAATATACAAAAATAAGTGTACAGTTCAGCCAGCCATGCCGTAACGGCGTAACATACGGTTTGAAAAGTAGAATAAATAATAGTTTTGTTGAAACCATATCTAATTCACATTTTCTTTAAAAAAAATCAGATTTAGTATTTATTTGCAAATTAAATGAAAATATAGTATATTTAATTACTTTATTTTAGAAGAGATAGCATTGCATATGACTCTCGCTTTTTAATTAGTAACAATATAGCAATAGAGACCTGACATATTCCTATTATGCATCGCCTTCTGTTACTAGTCGCTTTCAAGTAAATCCATCCCTTTTACCAGATGTAGGAGTTTGTTAATCACACTGGCTGACAGTTGTGTCTCATTGGGATTTATACCCTCAAAAATTTGGAATCTTCTATGACCTAGGATTTTGCATTTGAATAGTATATGGGCGGCTGTTTCTTCTTCCTCCCCGCATAGCCTACATAAGGGGTCTTTATTATACAGAGTCCAACATAAAGCATTTCTGTATTTGTTTTTCCAATAACTTTTTTTGTATTGCAAAGGTTTAATGCCCACAGCAATTCTGGTTACCTAACTAACACGAAAATGAAAGAATTCAAAATGAGCACAGAATTTATATTTTGTTTATTGCAAGATAAAGTCAGTATTATACACTAATAAATGCACGAAATGATTAACAGTAACTATAATCTGATTGAGAAAGGTAAGCATTAGATAAGGCAGAATCACAAGGGTTTTGTTTAACGTTTTATTCATAATTGATGTTTGAAATGGCAAGCGCACTTTAATTTGTGTAGCTGGCAGATTTGATTTGGTAACGTCAATACAATAGTGTGAATTTAATATGATACAGAGATGGTTTGTGAAGTTACAAAAATCATATATGAACGTTATGAGTACTCAACATTATATCACCAGCAAACGGCAAGACAGCTGACGGGTAAAGAAACGGTACAAAGCAGTGCAAGGAAGCAAAGATTGCAAAGAGCAAGATAAGGCAATCTATTATAGGACACAGTGCTAATTATAAACTTGTGGAACAGTGCATTTAAAAACTAAAGTGTAAAGAGTAAAGTTTAAAGTGACGATTTCCAGGAAAAAGACAGTTTAGTTCATAAGAAAAAACATTATATCAAAACTTATTTCATAAAACAATAATTGTAAAACTTAGTTGATAAGGAAGCGAGATATTCAATTGTTAATTGACTAAAGAAGCCTTCTAAAATCGTGCTGTGTGCTTGAGGTGCTCACAGTTTTTATGTAAATTTTCAAATATAAAAGTTTTCTGTGAGCCAAAAAGTGTTTTTTAATATTCACCAATCTGCAGAGTGTAGTATAAGTTTTCGTCGTGGTAACAGACCCCAGTGAAGAGGGAGAAGCTCTGCAAAAATTAGTTGGAAGCATCGGCCAGCAAGAATTGTGTGTGCTGCGCATTGGGAATCCTTTATCGAGCCCTACATCCAGAGATTTGGAGCAGAAAGCCATCACGAGGTTTATAATTGCCGTGGCGTCCTTAGAAAACGTGGCCCGCCCACGAAGCTGCACTTCCAAGATAAATTTCACAGGGAAGCAGTTGCAGAGGGCCCACTAGCTTTGGGTCCCATCAAGATTAGACTTTGTACGAGGTGTAGAAGCAGGCCCCAGTTCCCAGATTCGTTCCAGAGAGGTTTTATCGAGGTAGCGTCCTTTGATTTCACGAATAAGCGGTTTTGAACACCGAAAGTTGCAGGAAGTTAAACAAATGCAGATCTCGGCGTACATACGTCAGTGAAACAAAACCCGGTTAGCCGGTGCCCTACTTACTTAGGTTATTATTTTTATTTAAAAAGCCATTTAAATAAAGGGCATCATTACAGTATATTACCGAAAAAAGTAATTTTCATCATAAAGAAGAAATATAGGAGATTTATTTAATCTAGGTGTAAAATGCAATATCCTTAATGTAACCACCATATTCAACTTGTTTATCCAAACTAAGATCTTTTTTAAGTTATTTTGAGTCCCCGATTTTATCCTGTGGAGCTGTTTGAAGAGTCCCGTGTGTTTACATGATATGCCCCCCACACAATGCCAGAGTTGAAGGAGCGGATACGAGAAGAAATTGAGCAAATAGTGGTGGCTGTCTTACAGCAGGTAAGGGGAAACGTAGTAAAACGGGCCTAGGCTAAACAAATCTCTCATCTCTTTTTTCTTTATGATTATGTAATTGTTACTTTGTTCTGTAATGCACAATAAAAATTAGAAAAGCAAATGCAGAAATAGTTTATACCGGACCCTGTATCACCCTATGTCGGCTAGATGTTTCCTGAATCCTGTTGAGTTGCAGGATCATTTTTGTCAGCTTATGGGGATGATTATCCATCATAGCTTTACTTTGTCTCTGTCGAGGTGAGAGTTTCCAATGTTCTGGGTATTTTGTTAAAATCCTTTCTTTAGCTCTTCCACTCACTGCTCTTTTAGTTAAACCAACCATGAGTTCAAGCCTTGCGAATGGTGTTTCAGATCCCTGCGTTGCTAGTTCATCTGCATTTTCATTTCCTTCTATGCCTCTGTGGCCCGTCATCCACACAAGTTTTACCTTGTTAGTTTGCCAGTGGTCGGAAGTTACAAAGGCAGTTACAAACGAGCTTTGACTTGATCTGGTTAGAATTTCAGGCTTTTAAAGTTGCCTGACTGTGGGAGATGATTAGAATGGTTTTGTTAACCTCTTGTATTGCTGCTTGGTATATTGTATTAAATTGGCCCAGTAATATGATGATGATAATATCCTGACTGGTTCGACCACAGCTATCGTTGCTAGATCTAAGATAGGGCTTGGTGTGATCTCTGATGACTGTTCCACCCCAACTTGCTCGTGTAGATTCTTCCACAGTGATCACAAAATGTGTCACCACTTTCATCATAAGCGTATAGGTAGGTATATTATGATGTGCCTTAGTCTTTGTTTTATCTCTTCTCTCATTCTATCCAGTTCTTGAAGTCAGCTTTGTTCATATCCATCAACTCTGATCTGAACGTGCAAAAATTGCGATTGGTAGCTTCGTGTTTCAAAGTGTCTAGGGCAGTGGTTCCCAAACTTTTCGTAGTCAATTGAAATTTTTCTATGACTAAGTATGACTATTCGTAAGTAAGAGAGAAAAATAAATAAAACTCGTGTATCGTCATTATTATTTTGCTTTATTAACATTAAATTAATATTTAATAATTATTGTGATGGATGAGCCTGCGAATCACTGCACATTTTCTCATATCGTGGAATTAAACTGGATACGGCCACCCTCATTTCCTCTTCCACGTTGATTTTTGCTCCATATTTCCTTTTTATTACAGCGACCGCCAAAAACTCAGCTTGGCACAAATACAACGTCGAAAATGGAATTAAAATCCGCAGAGCCTTATCACTTAGTAGGGGATATTCATCTTTTATCGAAATCCAAAATTCTGTCAATTCCATGCTGCCAAATTTTGTTTTCAAACTGTTATCACAAGATAACTTGATAAGATTCTCCTCTTCTGCAGTAAATTCAGATGGAACACTAGTGGATCTTGAATCCATGCAAACTTATCGAAATTTTCATTTTGAAAATATTTCTCAAACCAGATAATTAGCTGTGATAAGTGCTCCTCAAACATGGTTTTTATATTTCGAGAAAGATCAAGTTTATTTGACGTCAAAAATTGCTGTAATATTGAAAAACAATCTTTGCCTACATCTTCATTACATTTTCTTCTCCATAGTTTGAGTTTTTTTTGTAAAAGCTGATGTTTTTTCCGTTGATTTCAAAAGATGCATGTTCTTTCTCTGTAGAGAGCGATTAAGTGAATTTAGCTTTTCAAAAATGTTGCATAGTGCAATTATTTAGTATACACAACAATATCACAAAGTTTTACGAAAGATTTCCACACGCATGATATTAATAAACCCCTTTGTGGGTTTTTTAAAACTTTGAATTTTTCAGATTAATCGAGAGATGTGCACATCGCTGTCAGTAAAAAAATCTTAATTCCAGGTCACTGATAACCCAAGCGTGGGTGCGCCTTTTACAATAAATTTGAACATGTAATGTTATGATAGTAATTAAGAATTTTAAGGAAATATTAACATATTAATGGCGCGCGTAACTATTCACGAATTAGTGTCGCAAAAAAAGTTCACCTACCTCTGGCACATAATTTCTGTCTGCGTTTAGGGACCTTGTCTATCGATTACAACAAAAATTAGCCTTGCCGCTTTAAAAAAATTATATTTAAATTTATTAACAATTTTCCAATGCCCTGCCGTTAATATTTCTAACTGCAGTTCGACTGCCATACTTGCGTTTTTGACACCTACTGGGGCAATATAAAAAGGTTTACTACCTACCGATCTTTTTCCATAAAATGTTTGGCATTTTAACATTAAAATTGCAACAATGTCAATGGAGCAGTTGTAAAATGGTCATCGTTTTTTCATGTCACAGTTTGACTTCTATCACAATTTATACATGCAACCCAATAAAAACATCACAGCCTACTGGGAGCAGGAAACATCGTCTTTCTTTTCACGGCAAACCAAGAACGTAAATTTATCAAATCGCATGATGTTAGTGTTCAAACACTGATTAAGCATCACAACAACAACAAAAAATAAAACTTAGTTTATTATATGTAATCAATCGTATAAAAATAATCAATCTGTCTCGAATAAATAATGATTATAATTTTAAACAGGCAATTACAATGGTATTAAATCACTTGGTTCCTAATAAAATGAACATCATGATTTTGTCGTCCAAAGTTCCTGATGATATTGTATATGATAAAACCGAATCATGGTTTAAAACACAGTATACAGATAGAGGTAACACTATTAAATCTGCAGCGTTTGCATGCCTTAATACACAGTTAATGCATAGATATTCCACAAAGCTGGGTGGATAGTTGGGAAAAGGCCAAACCCTTACAGGAATTTACAATGCCCCAGCCCAATCCATTTCTGACTGAGGACTTTTCTATACTACCAAGAGAAGAAGATATCTCCGAGTATCCAGAAAAAATTCTGCAAGACTCTTTAATCGAACTATGGTATAGGAAAGATCAAAAGTTTGAACTTCCCATGGCATATTATTATTATTACCTTCTTACTCCGTTAGCAACAGATTCGGCAAAAAGGTGATTAAGTGCCTGCAGTCTTGATAAATCTTTAACATAAATAATTTTAGTGTGTGCATGATGCAAATGTTTGTAGTTTTTCTAAATATGAACTTAGCTGAAGAAGGTTATCCTGCTCAATTAGCCGAGTTATCGTATTCGATACAATGTTGTGAAAAGGGGATCTGCCTGAAAATTACCGGTTACAATGAGAAATTACCTGTAAGTTTTTATGTCATTATAAGGTAGAACTATGTACTTATCAATTGTTTTTAGGTGCTTATAAAAATGATCGGACAGTATCTTAAAACTGTTAGCAGCACTTTAACTATAGAAGTATTTGAAGCCATTAAAGAGAAGCAGACTAAGAGTTTCTATAATGCCTTCTTAAAACCTTCCAAACTTTGCAAGTACGTATCGTGTGGAAAAATTAATTTAAATTAACGTTTTGCTATTTTATAGAGATCTGCGTTTGTACTTACTGCAGAACAACTACTTTTCTTTATTAGAAAAGCACACTGCTATATCTGAGATAACTTTTGAAATGATGAAATCGTTTTCAGAAGATGTTTTAAGGAATTTGTACATTCAGGCGCTGGTTCAGGGCAATGTTACCAGTGCTACAGCTTTAGAAACAACAAGGTGCTTTTTGCAGGAATTGAACTGCTCGCCACTGTTGCCAGAGCATTATCCCAAGGTATTTATACTTTTTTATGATTAATTGATGCATTTACAACCATTTACAGCAATGTCTTTATGCAGATAGAATTTGATTATCTGTAGTGTTTTTGTATGTACACCACGCCTTAATTTTGCATCGGGGATACATTCTTAGAAAATGTGATGCAAAGCGAATAATTTTCTCATATACAAATACATAAAACAATGGATGAGAACAATGATAATTACTTTTCCTAAAAGAAATTGCAATTTCTAGAACTGCATTTTGTTTGTAGAATTTAAAAACATTAAAGGATTTTAAAGTTTTAATACAATTTCGTAAACAAAAACATTACTAAAAAATGTAATAATTATAGTAGCACAGAGAAAGACAATATTAATACACATTGAACTATAGTCTGTTCAGTAAACATACAAACAAAAAGTGGCCTGTGATTTCTAAAATGTTATGAGTCATTCATCTTTGTCCTGGAATGTACTTGCAAAAAGTTACAAAAACAAATACGTTAGAGTGTGACATAAATGTTATGAATAACTACTTTTAATGATATTGTACAAATACTGTGTTGGATACTATTGACTTTTATTTTATTTTATAATAGAGTATTTCCAGAAATATATCTACACTGAAATAATGGGAAGGTGATCCGTCATGCGTTTAGCAGAGATGCCTTGATATGAAGCAATAAAAGTAAATAGTCTTCTCCAAGAACATTTATTTTAAAATTATGGGTGGTGACATGTTTCAAAACCAAACTGGTTTCATCCTCAAACCATAATGATCATCTACAGAGGCATATGGTTAACAATGATGTACATGATAGTGTCTGTCGTTGATGATGACAGCTTTCAGACTAAATTTAAAAATAAAAGTAACTAGCCTACAAGTCGAAAAATCCCTAGATTAAATGACAATGAAATTACCAGAGAGATTCAAAAAAATGTAAGGACAAAATGAAAACCAAGTAAGGGACGAAAACAGCAAAAAATGACAAAACTAACTATTTAATATTCAATAAAATGTTTTTTTTAAGTTATTTATTTGCCAGATCAACACTACAATTGTATTATACATGGCATTGTTAACACATTTAAAATGATTAATCTAACTTATGAGGTAATTTGATGCCTCGGACAAGTCTGTGTGGTTATTCTTCTTCGTCGGATAAGAATTTGTCTTGAGGGAGTCTTTGTTTTAATCGGGAGTGGATATTTCGCTTGCCAAGGTTGTAGTGAGCTGCTCCTTCGCATGCCGCGATATTTTTGGGAAATTTTTTAGTGGTTGTTTTTATGTAGTCTTCGATTGTTGGTATTCCTAACTCGTCATGAAGTTGGGTGTTTCTAATAAACCATGGCGCCTCCACTGAGATTCTCACGATTTTGTTCTGTAGTCTTTGCAGCTTGGTTATGTTAGTTTTTGATGTTGTGCTCCAGATGGGTACCGCATAGAGTACTAAGGTTCCTATGAGGGACGTGTACATCATAATTGCACATTTGGTTTTTAACTTCGACTTCCGATTTAATAACGGATATAGTTGTGCTAATCGTGCGTAACTCTGGTTGAGTTTGGAGTTGATATGCTGATTCCATGATAATTTAGTGTCTAGAAGGACTCCTAGGTATTTTACTGGTTCATTGGGTGTATTCCATTGGACGATTTCGTTGTTGGCGTGAATGCTTGGTGGATTGCGTATTCTCCTAAGTGAGAATATTTTAGCTTGGCATTTGCTCAAATTAATTTGGATATTCGAGTTATTAAACCATCTACATACTTGGTTTATTGCTGTCTGAAGTGACTGAGTTGCTTGTGTTAGGTCATTGCTTAGAGTGATAGGCCGTATCATCAGCAAAGGTTGCTATAGTAGCATCGAGTTTGGGTATATCAGATGTATATATATTAAATAATAAAGGTCCCAGTATACTGCCCTGAGGGGCTCCGGCTCGTATGCTTTTGGTTTCTGAGAATTCAGTATTTATTTTTACTGCAAAGTTTTTGCCCTCAAGGAAAGAGAATAGTATTGCTGTAAGGTAGTTAGGTATTCTTAGTTTTAATAATTTTCTTTTCAACCCCTCTAGCCAAACCTCGTCGAAGGCTTGGGCTACGTCGAGGAAGATGGCTGTTGCAAACTGCTTGTTTTCGTATCCGTTCTCTAATACTTCTACTATTCTCTGGAGTTGGTGTGTAGTTGAGTGGTCTTTTCTGAAGCCAAACTGATGTGGCGGGAGTATGTTAAGTGAAATCACTTCATTGTTGAGACGAGTGTAGATTATTTTTTCTAACAGCTTAGATAAGGATGTCAGAAGACTGATAGGTCTATAGTTCTTTAAGTGGTTTTTATCTTTTCCTGGCTTGGGGAATAAAAGTATTATAGCGTGCTTCCACTGTTTTGGAAAGTGTCCCATGTTGTATTGATGCTAGATATGCTAGAGATTTCATTGTTAAATGTGTTAGCACAATGTTAGGTATAAGATCGCAGCCGGGGGTCTTTTGTTTGAAAATGTAATTGGTATCAAAATCTGTGACTTCATTGAGTCTAAATTCATTATTATTGGACATAATTAAAAAATTTCAAGTAAATTCAACACAATACCTTTATAAGCTATATGCAAAATTTTTTAATCTTTGTTAGGATCAAAGCTGTGGTTAGACTCCAAAATGTGATTAGCAAAAGCAGATTTATTAGGCTGGTCGATTGTAACGTTGTTTCTAATACAAGCGAAATGTTTTTTGATTCCTTTTCTGAAAGTACGTCCAGCTGGACCAATATAAAAACAGTCGAGACGGTAGGCACCAGATCATTCTAGTAAAGAGGTGGGATCTTTATTGAAGACTATCAATTTCCATTTTTTTGCTTCTTTTTCTAACTTTTGTATTACTTTTCTTAATTCTTTTTCTGAGTTTGCCAGTATTACAATATCATCGGCATATGCCAGGCATTGGTGTTGGTTATTATATATTGTACCTTGTCTGTTTATTCAACTATCTCTTATTATCTTTTCTAATGTCAGGGGGTCTCCTTACCTTACTCCTCTATTGATCTCAAACTTCTCTGACGTATTTCCTTCTATCCTTTTACTATTTATCGTAGTCATTTTTACGAGTTCGATAAGTTTCTTTGGGATCCTCAGCTGTTGCATTGCCTCGTACAATTTTTTTCTTATAATTGTGTCATATACCTGTTTAAAATCGATAAATACTGTATGTAAGACTGTCTTATGTTCATAGCAGTTGTTCTGGATTGATTTTAGAGAGAATATTTGGTCTGAAACGAATCTGTTGCTTCTAAACCCACACTGGTATTTTCTGGTTTCTTCAGCATATAGCTTAGTCGATTTTCTATACAGTTTGCTAATATTTTATAAACTACATCTACCAGGGCAATCCCTTTATAATTCTCACATTCAGTTACATCTCCTTTCTTAGGGACTGATGTTATTAATGCTTCTGACCATTCATTTGGCATTTTTCCTGTTGTCTATATTGTTTGGAAGAATTCGTATATTCTGCGGTGCAAGTTCTGGCCTCCATATTTTAACGTTTCGGCTGATATTCCGCTTCCACCAGGGCTTTTATTATTTTTAAATTTGTTTATTTCATTTTGGAACCATAATCTTGTTTATTGGCCCTCGCCAGAGGGCGTAAAATGGCTTTTATAGCCCTAGGGCCTATAAAGTTGCTAAGCAGTATAACAAGCTTTGAGCGTCGAGCTTTAAACATAAATAACTATTATTATTTTTATGACTTCTTCAGTTGGTGGATTTATTTTGTTCTCTTCTTCTTCCCTCTCGTCCACTTCTTCCATTTGTGTTTCTTTCTTGCTGTCCTCATTACTATTTAGCAATTCTCCAAAGTACTCTCTCCATCTCTCCAGTCTTTTATTTGTGTTCCCTATTAAGTCTCCATCCTTATTCTTGCAATACATTTCTTTTGATATCTTGCTTTTTCTTTTTTTAAATTTCTTGGTAGACATTGCGTATTTCTTTTTCTCGGTATTTTTCTTCTATTCTTATCATTTTTGCTTCTTGGAATTCTCTCTTTTTTCTTCTACAAATACTCTTCACCCTTCTATTTTGTATTCTATACTCTTCTCTATTTCTGTTTAATTTTTCGCGTCTCTTTTGCTTCTCTTCTTTCTTCTGCAGCCTTACTGCATTCCTCGTCATACCATTATTTTTTGTTGTTATTTTTGCACTAACTGCCTTCTCTACTGCTCCATTTAGTATGGATTGTATTTCTTCCCATTCCATTTGGCTTTCTTGTTTTCTCATTTTCTTTTTTAGGCCTTCATTGACTCTTAAAACATGTCTGTAGACTATGAGTTCTTCAAATAAAATACGATAATTGGACGATGTAATATGCTGTAATGTAGCAAAATTCAAGTTGTAACTTGTCTTAGCTTCTACACCGGTATAGGTAAAAAAAATTACAGATAATATATACATAAGATAATGACACTTACAAGACAAAAATTACAACACACAATCACTATTAGCGTACACAAATACAGCACATTCATTGAACAAACACATATGAACAATATGCAATTGGGAGGATTCTAATCAGTAGATTCAGGTAGCCGGTCTTCGAACCCTTGTGTCTATTCATCGCGACTTCTTGGAAAAAACCATGATGCCATGTTATATGGTTGCTTGATGTTTGCAGCAAACAACATTTTCAACAATACAGGCAACGACTGATTTCAAAAATGTCCTTAAGATTAGGAAAATATTACACTCTGTTAGAAAGCATCTTATGTTTAGTGTGAGCATAATGAGCATCATTAAGAGGCATGTTCTGAACACTTTGATTATTCACATAACGTACCAGCCTCTACACCGCAAGCTAAAACGAGGTTATCGATTATACATACATACATGGAGCATTGTTGTTTCTGTACTGGAGCAAAGCCCTTAATTTAATGCTCCAAACCATAAGTCTTGTTGTGCAGCAGCCATATTCAGCTTTAGTGGTTGACATGGCAATTTCGTATTACATATAAGCAGGTTGTTTTTCAGAAATATCTATCTTGTGACTTAACGCCTCTCATCTGGGTCACTTGCCCAATTTACGTCACAGTAATCAATGACATGCGAAAGTTTTTCCATTGGATTTTAATTTCCAATAGTTTTATATGCGTGCCTTAACATGCACTTTTTGCACAAGTATCATAAATAGTTACGATCATATTAACTTCTGATTGTGTTTTAATTATAGTTATAGATTGTTTTTCCTCGAATATTGATTATATTGCAGATCATTTCCAGATCGTTGTTAATGAAATTCCAAATGGAGAACATTGCTTAAGGGTTATGTCCTTTAACGAAAGTAATTCGAATTCTATAATTACAAATTATTATCAGTGTGGGCCAATCGATACTGTGGATAATGTAATTTTAGAATTTATCTTGGTAAGTTTGTTTGCTTTACCCAAATAGTTGACAAAATTTGCACAACTTTCAGTTGTTAATTGAAGAACCTCTGTTCGATAGACTACGAACAAAAGAGCAGCTGGGCTATAGCGTGTATTGCACAGTCCGTGACACTTATGGCATCTTAGGTTACAGCATTACAGTAAACGCCCAAGCTGACAAACATACAGTGGAGCACGTTGACGACAGAATAGAGGCTTTTTTGAAGCATAGCCAGAAGATATTGAACAAGTTAACTGCCAAGAAGTTCACACAGACAAAGAACGATTTAATAAAAATGAAGAAATTTGTTGACGTAGATCTAGAGGATGAAGTTAGCAGGAACTGGGAAGAAATTGTAAATCAGAAGTATATGTTCGACAGGCTTTTACAAGAGATCGAAGCCATTGAGGCATTAAAAATTGGAGAGATTAGGAAGTGGTGGGATGAGCATAATGTGTACAGTGCGAAGAATAATTTTAAGAAACTAACTGTACAGGTATGCTTAATTTATGGTTATAAATTCTCAACTAAACATTTGCTATTTAAGGTTGTTGGTCATATTGCAACAAACGAAGCTAATGAAGATGTAAAAGTAGTGAAACTAGAAGCGGACAAAGATATTACAAGTGAAGCCGTTATAGACGAGAACTTAGTGAATTTAATAACCGAATCTGCAAAAATTGAAGATCTTAATAAAATTTTAGAAGTGTCACTTGCAGATGTAGAAAGTAATAACACTAGTGAAATTAATAAAAAGGCCACAGACACGAGCCGCAGCAAACGCAATAGTGGTAAGTGTACCGAGGAAAAATATTACTATGTTGTCGTGCTTTATTTATCACTTAGTTTGTAATGACCTTCTTTTTCTTTGCCCGTAGGCGTTGGGCAATTATACGTCCTATCCGTTCTCAATCTCTTATTTCTTGTAATGTATTTTCTCTCTCTTTTACTACAGGGTGGTCGAAAGAAAATAATTTTTAAAAAAATTAAGTCCAAACACTGCGATGCAGTATGAATGGTTCTCAATACCGGTATAAAGGTAGAGGAGGCTAAAGGTTATGAATAAATGAATTCCATATACCCCTATCCCTTTTTCATTTTGCTTTACATTTGATGGCTGGAAGCTTCTTGTTTCTAGCTGCACTTTTTGCTGTATTATCTCATTTTAGTAACGTCTGTTATGTTTGCCTATCGCTTCGTTCTGCTTTGGTTAAGTCATTATTGATAACGATAACAGACCACCCGTACCAACAATTTTTTTAGAAGAAATTGAACAATTATGATATTAAAAATAAAAAAAAGGTGTCATTTTGGTTTAATCAGTGTCAGTTGTATTTCTACTACAGTCGAATAATTTCTTCTGCAGTTGAAGCACTTAAATTAGAAATAAAAAAATATGTTGCTTAATTTTAACGTAGGGAATTAATTTTGTTATATAATAAGCAAGAATTAAGGTAAGTATTGTAACGTTTTAGGCTCTATCTATTTAAATTGATATGGTACCATGATGGACACCTAGGTGGTTGAGTGGGTTAGCAGTCTGCTTAGCAACCAGGTGGACATGGGTTCAAATCTGGCCGTGGTCAAGAATTTTCTTGTAGCGGCACTGGACTTGAACTCATTAGTTAAGTTAGCTGTAAGGTTTAGCATTGTTAAGTGTGTTGTATGTTTGATTATGGGGGAGCATAATGCAAGTCGTGTGCGACCCATTGTCTCCGTTGCATTTTCCACACGGTACCAAAAGATAAAAGAGGTTAAAGATAATGAATGTTACTGTGATAGTGAAACATACTCATCATAAACTACAGCAGGAACTACATTCTGTACTTTTTTACTTGTGTGTATCTTTG
Source organism: Agriotes lineatus (assembly GCA_940337035.1). Lineage (NCBI taxonomy): Eukaryota > Metazoa > Arthropoda > Insecta > Coleoptera > Elateridae > Agriotes > Agriotes lineatus. Next base: position 42,344 of record CALNHX010002394.1, on the reverse strand, counting down.
TAGGTTTTGCTTGTAACTATTTGGTTTTATCTATTCTAGGTGATTTTGAACTGCAGATAATGGAAGATTTAGAAGAAGCAAACAAAAATGGTAAACCCAAGGATTACTTTATTACAAAGATTTGTGACTTTAAAATGAAATTGAATAGTTATCCCACCAACTCTTAATGTTTGATTTATACTCGGAGCTCTACTTGTGTGAAAGTTTTGTTATTGCAAAATGAAGTATATTTTATGATTAAATATTAAATTTGCAGACTGTATCTTTAATTGTTATATAACACACTGTTAGTCATGGATGGATAGAATAGGGTTAATTGACAAGGGCAAATGTTCTACACCAGTCCCGTTTCGGTCTTATCAAAGATTTCGATATAGTAGTATGAGATATCTACATATATAAAATTTCAAAATTCAGCCTTTATGGTGAACAAATCACAAAAATAAAATGTTTCGAATAAAAAACCAATTCTAATTAAATATAAAAAACAAATTACATATACAAAGAATAAACAGATATAGGGACTATGATAATCACAAAAGAACAAAAGCGAGATATGTAACATATTAAAAATATTGATAGGAAAGTGGCAAATTTGGACATGCATCTTGATAAAGGCTATATTAACCTTCACCCAGCGGAAATGGGTCAATTTGAGATATTCTACTACCTCTTTCAGGTATATTACGTGTCTTTACTGTTAAGTAATAACAATATATATTTATTAATTTAAAAGAATCTGATATGAGTTTTCTGTAATAATCTTCAAAATATATAACCCGGCAACATTTATTTTTTGGAGTAGGTGGCTGTGACTAAATATTTTACACCTTCTCTCAATTCTAAGCAACTTTTCTAAATAACATTTTTGTCTATTTTGAATAATAAGGGTACTTTATTCTTATGTCATTTTCATATTTTTGAACCTCCCCCGTATACGAAAGGAGCTATTTAAATTTTGAATTTTAGAAAATGCAGGGACTTTTATCAAGAACAAAATTTTCTAATAAATGCAAATTTAAAAAGTTGCCCCTTTGTTACCCATTATTCTGATCACGCTGTATAGCTGATGGTAAAAATACTGTCAAAACAGGATGTCTATTGGGAGATTGGACCAATGAATTAGGTAAGGACGTATGGATTGTTGATTGGGTATCAACAGGTCCAAGGAGTTATTATTATAAGACTAATACAAGTAAAGTTTATAAAATAAAAGGAATTACATTAAACTATGAAACGTCCAAAAAGATTAATTCCGATAGTTGTAATGTCATATGCATACATGCATACCTACTGCATGTAATAAATATATATTTCAAATCCAGATAGTTATAAAAATAAAAATTTTTAACGGGTGGCAGTTGTGAATAGGAACGTAATGTTACTAGGTCGGATAATAAACAAGAAGTACAAATTTTATATTTGACTCGATACACGTTAGAAGCCGTTGTAGGTTCAGTTCCATATAATTGGCGAATAATTTCTATTTGAAATGATGTTACACAGGAATGACCTGTGAGTGAAGTCTGATATAAAATCAGAGAAGTTATAATTATTTTCAGAGTCAATATAAATATTGTATTTTGTATTGATATTGAAACTGTATTGAAAAGCAATCAGTTTCAATCATTAACGTAGCTTCAGTGCTTCAGCGAAGTGTTGTGGTTTTTGTGAAAATTCTATCTGGAAGATAGAAATATCTACAAGGAGCTTTGCGCAGTCAGAGTTTAGCAGAGCTTGGGCTAGTATTGTTACTAATGGAACGAGACATCAACGAAGTGAATTCAGGTATCAAAATCAACTGAGAAAGGTCAGTGAACTTTAATTAGTAGATTTCGAAGATACGTTTTTGAACAAGTTTAGTGAAAGATAAAATTATATCGAATTAATTTAAGAAATGTATTTAGAAAATAAGTTTATGCTTACTTTTTCTAAATTAATAAGTGATTCAAGTACTCGGCGGTTTCTTCAAAACTCAGTTTCAAATTGGTTTTATAAGAACGTAAAGATACCTGAATACATCGTTATAATATTATAAGTAAATATAAAAAGAACTCATTGAAATTGAGGTTAATAATGTTCAAAATCATCACCCATTTCACCCATGTCAAAAGAAACACCAGCCAAGGAAGACCGTCGAGATCGGGAAATATAAATTTGAGGAAGTAGAAACCTTTAAATATTTAGGCGTACAAATTAACAATAACAATGATAAACAAGACGATATAAAACACAGACTACAGATAGGTCATAAACTGTACTACAGTTACAAACATTAACTAAAAAATAAGTGTATCAGTGAAGCAACTAAAATTTAAATATATAAAACAATAATAAACCCAGCAATAACATAGAGTGAGACATTGAATTTAATAAAAAGTGATGAAAATAAATTAAAAGTGTTAGAAAGAAAATTCCTACGAGTAATTTTTGGTCCAATACGTATAGAGTCCGGTGAATACAGAGGAAGAATGAACTTCGAACTGTCGGAAAAATGAAAGGAGAAGACATCATAAAAAGAATTAGAGCAACAAGAATTAGTTGGCTAGGATACATAGAAAGACGTGACGACGCAGATATAGTGAAGAAAATTACGAATTGGAAACCATCAGCAGGGAGATCCAAAGGCAGGCCAAAGAGCAGATGGAGGGAGGAAGTAATAGAAGATATACATACTATGGAAATGACAAACTGGAAACAAATGCCCTAGACAGACAAAGTTGGAAAAAAGTTGTGAAATCAGCGAAGACCCACCAGAAACTATAAAGAACCACAAAAGGATGAGGAGTGATCCACCTCGGAAAATGGATTGAAAAGCTCTAATGAGCGGCATCAATATTCCATGGGAATGGGCCAATGATGATGATCACCCATTTAGCTGAGAGAAAGGAATCTTAAATGTCTCTGATTGAACTAGTTTGAGGTAATAGAAAGTAACATTATTATAATTACAATGTGACAAAATATCAATGTCATTCAAGTCAAGTTTGACATTGACGTTTACTTTATAGATGCAGGTAAGTTAGTGTAACTGCAACATATTTATATTCATATACAAAGAGGGATATCTTACATTTTGTCTTCTACCAACGTGGGACAAAGAGCACTATTATATTTTGTCGACCAACGTGGGGCTCGATAATAATTAGTAGAGCAAATTGTCGGTGAATTTCTATTGCTGCTATTACATAGTATAAATAATATTTTTGAAAACAGAGATAATAACATCTGTACATAATATGATCGAATTACCAGAGATACTAAAACTAAAGAACTTAAAATTAAAATAGAAACAAAAGAATTTGATTTTGTTTATGACAAGAGAGTTATTCTAGAAAACTTTGGTACAGTACCATTTGGATACTTTAATCCCTTTTCGTTGTTAATTAATAATGAATAATTGGAAACTATAATTCTTTTTTATTGTTATTGGGTAATGAATAATTATTATATATTGAAATGGAAAACCACAATTATAAATTTAAAGGAGAATGGTGTATCTACAGTTCAGTATAAAGTAAATGATGACAAGTTTGAATTTAACCTTGAAGAAGAATTTGAATTGTTACGAAGATTGGCTATAAGTCTGGCATGACCAGTGCAGAGACCAAGTCGAAGATACCGCAGGAAGATATAAAAAGTATATTAAATCATTAACAAATGAAAAAGTTATGACAGCATTCAGCAAAGCTTCATGAACGGACAGAGTCCAGGAATTTTTCATGTTATAGTTTTACATTTTTTTTCTATTGTTTTTTCGCATTGACGTTTGTTTTGTCTGTGATTGTTGCATTATTAAATAATTGCTTTCTATACGCTAAATTGAAAAGAAATGAACCTAATTTATAGGCAGGTAATGAAACAACTTTGGTATACAGAGCACTAGTCCCTTTCTGGGACACTTCAGTGAGTTGCGTGTTTTCCATTTAGTTAATAATTTTTTTAAACAAACGGGCCAAAATGCTTTGAAATTTTAACCTTTTAATATGCCTACCTTAAAAATCGTTCAAAATCCTTGAAATTTCAATAGCTAGAACTGGTATTTACTAGAAGCTCAAACAGCAAAGCCTCATGAGCCAAAGGCGAATTGTAACTTTTTTTAATATACCTACTTTAAAAATGGGGCAGAATACTAAATTTTTGCTTTTTAAAACTAGTTTGAAAATAGGGTTGCCAACAGGCTTCGGGTTTTCAATAAAATTGTTCGGGTTAACTAAAGGTTCATACATACATGGATTGCAAATTTTTTTTACTCCTATTTAAAAGCTCCAGAGCACTGGTAGAAAGTAGCCAAAGAGACAAAAAATACAATTTTAGAAAACTTTCAATTTTTTTCAGAAAAATGTTTCTTTTACTTAACTTCTAAGACAGATTTTTAAAATTTTATTTAATGGAATGTAAAGAATAGTTTTGTTCTTTATTCCTATGATTTACAAAGGCCGAAAATTATGCTCTGTGTAACGGGCCAGCTGCATCCCTCACCGATGTTTATTTTCATGCTTGAATGTAGAAGCCAAGTTGTATTTCCTATGTTCTATTATTACATCTAACATTTCAAAAATGTCCTAAATACTGGATAATTTATTTATCTTTTATTTTATTGTATGTACTACAGATTTTATGTGGATGTTGCACATTTTGTTCTATTTGGGAGTTTTCCTGTATGCACTTTTGCAAATAAATAAATTTGTAAGTAATATTGTATTTTATGTAAGAAAATGTTGGCAAAGTCGGTCCTGCGTTTGATGTGTATTGTGAATTTTAGTTTTCGCGAGTGCAGCAAGAAATACGCTGTACGCGGGATGTGGGTATTTTTAACTCATGCAAAATTTAACAAAGAAGACGAAATTCGCACGCAGCCTCGTCTGAGAGCTGCATGGATTTGTTCGACTCGAAAGTATAGTACGTGAATCCGCTCAGAGCGATATACGGTAATTTTAAGCGGCCTGAAAGAGCCTGGCAGCCAGCGTTGACTGCAAACAGAGTTAAAGTGCAGCGAACCAGCGTTTATAAATTCCGAAAACGCATTTTCCGAGTGTACATGTAAGTACACCCATTGTGCTATATTTAAAGGCTGATTTGAAGAGTCAAAGAGGCGACAACTCAACTGTCCTTTCGAGGCCCGCACGCAATCGGGGGTTCCCAGCATCATGTCTGCCAGGAGCGAGTGATGCAATCGAAGCGTGCTGTTTCCAAGGTTATGCAGCAGCCAGTTCCAGGTAAATGTCTTTAGGGCAGAGTGAAGAGGTTGTGTTTAACTGCAAGCTTTTGCAAACGTTAAAGGAATGAACTTTATTAGCGAATAATATGTGTGTGGCTTGCACTTCAATTTAAACAGGGCCGGACTCAAATAAGTATCGACTTCAGGCAATCGTAACATTGTGATTTTTGTTAAACATTTTGACACTTGCGTTCTTTTAAACATAATTATTTCAATGTTGTTTCTGATGATATTTTACGTTGTTGAAGTTTGCAACATGAATGAGAGTAGCCTCAAGCTACATCGCACGTAGGTTATTTTAGAATTTAATTCTATTTTCTTTTATTTTTTGTGTTTTTGTGTGTTTTCTTTGCGTTTTTAGGTTTTTATTTGTTTTTGACATCAATAAATGATATAAACAAGTCGGCTTTTCCTGCCCATTGTTTAAAGTTAAGTTTCAGTCCAACCAGCACTACTAGGGGAACTAGACTCTTGTTTTGGCAGATAGTGATCTTTCATAAGCCAATAACTAAGATATAAAGAGCCAGCTAAGGGATAAAAAGAGTAAATAATTATTTAAATATTAAGGAGTACGAAACGTCTTGTTCAATTTAATGTATCCACGAAGCGGTAAAAAAAATCCGTATTTTATATGTTACTTAAAAAATTATAAAATAATTTTTGGAATTATATATTTATAAATTAAGAGGCAATTTCATCTTGATCTTTTTATTAATTGTATTCCCTACTACCCCCCCCCCCCCCTCCCAAATGATTTTCTTCGGGTCAGCATCGACTCAATGTTGGTAACCCTATTTGAAAAACAGTTTAAAATAACTTTGAAAAAGTGTTGTGAGCTGAACAGACATATATAGTAGTTAAATTCGAAAAATATTTTAAGTGTACCTAGCTACTATAATATATTTTTATAATGAATAAAATGAAAATCTTGAGTTAAATGTATCCTAAACCAAGTCTTTCCTCAAAACTACTACCAAACATGTAACCAACCGGAACAAATCAATATGAATCGTATCCAGGAAACAGGAATTCAAACAGTGAGCGTGCTAGTTTCTTGTCATTTTTTACATGACACATGACATTTAGTATTCAAAGGAAATATGTTTTAAAAATAATATTAGCAGCGTATATGGTTAAAATTAATCGTGTGCATATCAACTTTTAGCAATGGTTTTATTGTGTACAATATCTTAATTAGAAAATGCCAAGAAAGACTCTGCGAGTGCAAGTAGAATTAGATATTCAAGCTGTAAGTAGCTTTTCGTGTAGAAGTGTGTGCCTTTGGTTACCTTAATTTCCATTCTAGGTAACCTGCCCTGGAGTTTGGCTATGTCCTAATGGCAAAGTGTCTTTACAAGTGTGTATGCTTGATTCGTCAGTAAGTACAACTGGACTGCAGCCTGTATTTCCTCTTTTATACCATGAAAAATTTGTTTTCTATAAGAATTTTCATACAGCATGCAGCCTATCAGAATTACAAAAATTCATGCGTAAGTTATAATTACTTAAGTAAAACGTAAAACTATCAAGGACGTTGTAGAAAGAGAATTTCTATACGCCGAATTAATACAATGGCAAAACTGCGACATTGGCAACGTAATTGCATCATTCCAAACTTCGCTCTGCGATGTGTTATATCCCACCACATCGGAAGGTACAGTTGCAGGAGTGGACATTGATTTACTAATGGAACCTTCTAAACATTTTCCAGTAATACAACGTTGAAATTTTTTTGTGAGCAATTAAATAATTTTTATTATTTGTACCCACAGGGAATAATTGCTCCGAAAATTGAAATAAGCTCAAGAACCACAGTAGAAGAAATTTTATTGTCGAATGATCAAAGGAAGCTTAACGCATTTGTTATTAACCCCAAAACCGTTATCTCTAATCAATGTTGTGGATCAAAGCCTAAGCAGACTCGTCAGCAGAAAGTATGCCATTCTGTCGGTTATCATAAGTGAGTGCTCATTTCAGTTGTATAATTTCCACTGTGGTCATGGTTAATAGGTCTAGAAGATGCCCTAAGATACGAAGGTCAGTAAAACCACCATTTGTATATCGAAAACCAGAACAAGAGTTGCTGACCAGAAAGCCAGGTTTTGCAGATGGATCTTCAAAAGAAAAATGCAAATGTTGGTGAGGTATTTATTTCATATTCAGACAGAAAAAGAATGTTACCTGTTTTCAGTGTATATTGCCAAAATATGAGCGGTCTACTTGATGAAAACAGAGGCTCATATTTACAATCGCCGTCTGATAAAGTTTATGCGAAGATTTCGAACCCATACTCCCGAACGGAAAGTTTACAACGTCGAAATTCTCCCAAAAGAAGTCTGTACTGAATTTTTTAAATATCACTTGTAGTATGCCTTGCCAATTTCAGCCAAAAGGTGTTCATGTGGCAGTGGACATATGCATGAAAATTGCCCAGTGTGCGCCAAATATCGTTTTTATTTTGAAGGAGGTTCATGTGATTGTCCATCCCCAACAAGAATGGTAATTATTTGCAACAATTTATGTGTAAGTATATTCGTTTTTTACTTATTGTAGGCAGGAGGTGGCTTTAGACGTCCAGAAATAAGGGACAGTTTCGCTCGAAGGTTAACCACATCTTCTCCTATTCGAGATCGAGAGAGGCAGTCAAGCCGATCACCAGTGAAAATTGTTGGAAAAGAACAGCATTACTCTAGTAAGCCTGTCCCATATGCGTACTCACCAACTTTGGACTTCGCTGGTCAAGAAGCAAAAGTTTGTGATTGTACTTCTAATGTACTATCTAATGATGACAAAGCCAGTAAAAAGACATGCTTCTATTCCTCGCCTAAGAAGCCTAGTTTAGCCGAGCAGATACACTATAGACTTAGACAGAGTTTAGATTACATACCAGCTTATCCATTTGTGTCATGTACACATGAACCGGATTCTGCAAGTGTGTCGCTCTGTTCATGCCCGAAATTTCGCAACTGTAGGGAAGGATTTTACCAGAACCTTGGAAAGTTTTACAGAGACCTCCGCAGATGTTAAGGGGCCGCTTTTTATACTTTCTATTATATTTATATATCTGTATGTAGTAGAAAATATATAGGAATTACTAATACACACTTTTATTTAAAAATTTGTTTCTGCTGTTACCTTATGAAATAGTTTTAGTTCAAAATTGGATTTGTGTATGAAAGGAAAAAGTCACTAGACATTATAATTGGTATAAACTCAACGTACCTATGTTTTTGGTACCTACTTAATTCATATAAATGTGTATTAGATGCAAAATGTATATTGTTTACTGCCAGTCTTATAAAGGCCACTAATCTGACTTTAACTTTAATTCCCTGTTAAAATAAACAAAAGCGCATCAAAACGTCAGTACTTATGACATTTTATTGTTTAGTAAACAAATTTTGATGCGCTTCTGTTTATTTTAACAGGAAATTAAAGTTAACGTCAGAGTAGTGGCCTTTATAAGACTGGCTGTTAATGTATTATATATAATTGAGTTAATTTAACAGATAATGCACATATTTAAATTAAAAATGCATTAAGGCATAAATTGAATTTTATTATAAATGCAAAGAGATGAGAAATGTGTGAGTTACGTTCCAAACTATCGAGAGATTAAAAAAAAACTGTTCCTCAGTGGGCTGTGGAAATTCAAATTCGAGGTTAGCAGGTTAGGATTTGCGTCATTCTGTGTCATAACTGACGGAAAACCTAACCTGATAACGTCGAATTTGACATTGACGTACAGTGTCACCAACATATTATTCATACATTGAATTTCCACAGCCCGCTGAGGAACAGTTTTTTTTTGGATCTCTCGATACTAAAAATTAACAGAAAATAGGCGAAGAAACCTGGATCACATCCGGTTAGAGAGCGGTAAACCAAATTGATTATGTGCTAGTAGGAAACCATTGTCGATTATTTTGTTTAACTTTGTTCTTAGATCAGGTTATAAGAGATATCAAAAGAAATGCAAATTATACAATCTTTACAAAATCACATCAGCGCATCATTTATGCAGATAACATGACATTAAGAAACAAAAGAGAAGAATTGAAGGAGTTACGGTGAAGAGAATACAGAAGGAGTAAGAGATGACAAAACTAACAACCCTGAAAGGTGAAAGAGATAACATATATGAATATATGAATGAATGTTATTATAAATGTTTAGCATATTCTGTTGTTGAGTTGGAGTTCGTCAGATATTTAAGGTTTTGTGCATTATAGTCATCGAAGAGGCACACTTTGCATAGCTCATTATTTAATTTTTCAAACATTGAAATTGTCTCTCGTCTAGATAGTTCAGTACATTTGTTGTTAAAATTTTGTTGTGGAAAATGTACTAGCAATTAAAGTTTCATTTGTTATTTTTTATGTAAAGTTATTCGTACTAGGGTGCCAGACGTATTTGTCCTATAACAGTGTGTACGGACAGATTGTTGTCCCCTCTCACTTTAAAGTAATTTAGAGTGAGAGAGGACAAGGATCTGTTCGTACCCTGGTAAAGGACAAATATGTCAAATTGATATCAAGCCACGCTAGTTCGTACTTAGTAAATACTGTTGATGTGTTATATTGTTTTTAAGAAATATTTACTGTACTCATAGTTTTAAAAATTTAAGGTAGCAAAATTGAATAAAATGTGTTCAAATAGCTATTAAAATAAAATTAATACACCTAAAATTTCAAAAATAACAATTTTGTCTTGTTATTTGTATGATTTTCAATTTCCATATATTACTTTGATATCTATTGTTTTGATATTATAATTCCTTTACAATAGATAACTTTTGCAACATCCAGTCCTGCTTCCGTTTTCTTCCCTCCAAATATTCTTTGCATTCCATATTGGTGCACCGCACCTAGAATTTCATTGCAGTTTATTTTCAACTACTAACGGAGCAAACACGAGTTCTTCACCTTTGTCGGATGAAAATGATATCTTGTTTAACTCTAGTTTAAGAACGTGGTACTTTATTAAAAATAGAAGAAAAAAGACAATACATGCGAATGAGTATTGATACATTCGACAATATTTTAAGCAAAATTGGAGACAAAAGAAATATTTGTTGAAAAAACTGTCATGCTCAGCCCATAACAATTGAAGAAAGTCTGATGCTAACTTTGCGGTAAGTACAAATGTTCAAACTAGTGTTTGCTCATGAGATAAAACAATTAAGTGACATAATGCGGACACAAAATCAGAATATAGAACTAATTCGCTACATGTGCTAATTAAACTGTTTGTATACAAGACTCAGCTTTAGTGTCGGTTTACTGAGTCACGTTGTAATACTATAAAGAATCGTTTTGTAGACAGCTGCTGCTACAAAGTTTAAGGGTTGGCCTTACCTGGTGGCGAAAGTTGTATTTGATATTTTGCCGGCTGCTAAATATCGCCCTAGTTTGGCTAACTAGTCGAGAGGGTTGGGGTTCCAGCAAAGCTGCAACAAAACTAAAGGAGAGGGCGCCAGGTTCTCATCATCGACAAATTCTTGAGGTATGGGATAAATCCAGCAAATCAATTAGCAAAGACCAATAACTTATAACAGCATTTATTTGGATAATTGGTTCTATAGTGCAACACCATAATAATGACTAGACAAACATGGACAGGCAGATCGACAATCAAAAGCAATCACAAATATACAATGAAATCAATAATAAAGCAATAATAAATATACACACAAATCAATAAACAACCTAAAACACGTTAAAATCGACAAAGGGCACTGCATCAATGTAATCTGTAAAACCATTTTATTCATAAACCAATAATAAAGCAAACTAAACTGTAAGCTACCGCAAAAAAAGATTGCTACTCATTTGGCAACGATGTACAAAAATTCGCACGCGCCCTGTGAGGCAGAGTGCGGCAAAACCAGAGCTATGCAAGCAAAAAGGCTAACTGTTAGGGTGTTTATAAATCTCAATGGCTTCGCGAATCTTTCTGCTAAAGGAGATGGGGATTTGCAGATGATGGAAGTTTCATCAAAAAGGATCTTATGACCAGTATTGCGTTGGTGTTCGGAGATGGCTGATGATGAAACGATACCCGACTTGAGACAGCTCTGGTGCTCAGAAATGCGAGTTTTTACTGAACGACCTGTTTCACAGCATTACAAGAGCAAGGGACTCTATAAACACCTTTAGATGACATAGTGTTTAATTTATCTTTAGATGAAGGAAGAACCTGTGAGACTCTCTTAAAAACCTATTTATGCTTATATAGGTTGCTCGCGCAATGGGAGGAATGTGAAATAACTTCCGCCAAAAAAGTTGACTTTCTCTTTTGCCTCGAAAAGGAATCTCGGTTGCAGTTTTAGAATCCTATTGTCCGTTGTCCTAGCAATGGGTTTACTCTTCACTTTCGCCTAACTCATTAATAGTCGAGTCGGCCGTTTATGGCTGTATTGTCCAACAGGGTTGACTTCCCCTTTCCCTGATGCAACCCTATCTTTTATTGGCCGATATTCCCTGCGCGGGTGAGATGATAGCTCGAACTTATATCTGACAGCTTCAAGATTTCGAAGGGTCGAAACCCCCTTACAGTTGTATGAGCATACAGGGTCGAGGCGATTTCTATCATAAATTCATAATGCTTTTTATGACTGCTCAAAACAACGGCTTGAATATGCTCCTGACAAAGTTATACAAACAAACAAATTGCAAAATCGCTTTGCGAATATCCAAATTTTGAGCATTAAATTACCGCGAGCGGTTCGCTAGTCACAACCTATTGCCGAATGACGTTTACTTTAATACGCGATGGCGATTACAGAATTAACCTCCACAACTAAATTTTGAGAGCACTGGCCTAAACAGATAACTAGCGGCAGATTCCGATGTTGCATACAGCTAACCTGTACTCTAGGTACGTTTAAATGTCCTAAAAGGGCTTAATAGCATATCTGAATGTTATATTACGTTATAGGAGCCCAATTCAAAACAACATTCCTCACATTTGCCGCAGGCCAAGGGTAAGCAAATTTAATCTACAAATACATAAGGCGCAAGACGAATTGAAAGATATGCCCTAATGCTACCTAAACAATTAATTTACTATTACAAATACTGAATGAAATGCCTATGATTAACTAGGCGGTTAGTTCGCTAGCATGAATACACACCCCAAATCAAATGTTTCGTACGATTCACACAGATTCGGCTGGCCAAGGACGAACTCAGGCCACCAGCTTTTCCGGAGCACCTAGTGCGCCAAGGACAGGGACAGGGAATCTTTGTGGAACAGATTGCATTAGTGATTGTGTAGGAATTTCGTTGTCTACAAACTGCAAAACTTGTATGCGGAATCTCATTTTTTGTTTTGGATTCATTGCTCGTACATGTGGAAGTATACTCTTGAAAAATGCTTTGTCTTCGTCCAGTTCCTTTTCTTCTCTTTTGTCCCTATTTTTCTCTTTTCTCTTTAGGTATTCAATTTTTTCTTGTTCTGCCTGTAGTACTTAATGCTTCCCCAACAGCATCGGTTGTTTTAGCTATTTTTTGCCTTTTTTAAGTATTGGAGCGACAGTTCTATGTTGTGGAGTTGATGAGGAAGACGGTATAGTCGGCTGTGATTCAATCTCACTTACGACCTCGTCCATGCTGTTTAGTGTGCTTTCCTCTTCAGTATCTTCAGTTTTGTTCGATGCTTCACTATTTGATGTTTAAAAATTTCCAGTAGAATTTCGGGGCACACACTGATCTTTTAAAAATAAAAGCGAGTTAAAATATTGCCCATCTGGTTTTTCGCCATCATCATTTTCAACTCCATCCACTGAATAATTGACTGGTATTTCAGTCACTTTTTTCTGAAAGTTTCTCTAAGTCGTTTCCATTGCGACTTTGCTAGGGTTACGGCAAAAAATAGAGACTTATAACCACTTATTAAAGCAATAAAACATTTTTTTGTTGCAGATGTTTTTCCACTGGCATACGTACGTGGGTGGGATGAAATGTAATGCACAGATGCTTGTAGAACGCGAATGAAATGACCTACAGAGACGGGTATGGTTGCAATCGGAAGCTACATCCCTCCTCTATGCGCGTATCAAGTTTGAAGGAGTTTCGTTCACCAGTTTCGTGTTTTAGTAGCGGAAATATGGAGACGTGTTCTTGTGCTATGTCAACGCGAGTTAACAGCGCGCGATTATAGAATTTTTAACTGCTGAAAACGCGATTCCCACTGAGATTCATCGCCGTTTATGGTGATAATACTGTTGATAGGATTACTATGAATCGACGGGTAATAAAATGTCGAGGTGCGATCCCTAAAAAGCCGAAATTGATGACGAAAAACGCAGCGGACGTCCTATCACTGCCATAGACAATGAACATCGCAAACGCGTCGACAATTTGATCCAAAATGACCGGCGATTTGTTATTAACTTTTGAGTGGAGTGGATCAATGTATTTTAATTATAAAATGTATGTTTCCATTGTACTGCAAGCTCTCGTTGAAGTAAACTACAAATGTATCAATATTGATGTTGGAGGCTACGGTAAACAAAGCGATGGTGGCACATTTAGAGCATCTGCTTTATATAAAAAAATTGACCAATGGAACACTAAATTTGCCTGAAGATAGTTCTCTACCTCATTCGAATTTGATTATGTCACATGTAATAATAGTATAGTAATAATAGCTTATTCACTGATGAGAAATTTACTAAAACCATATGGTAAACAATAATTGAATGAAGAGAATACATATTTTAATACACGCTAGCCACGCGTGCCAGACGAACTGTAGAATGTTCTTTTGGCATTCTCAAGATCAAGTTTGCTTATTTTACGTTATTAACTTTTTTTCGCGGGTAGTGTAGTTCAAGGTCGTCAACCACTGAAGTAAGACAATTGAGTCAAGTCTATACAGGTGTTTATTTTATTTAACTAGATTACAAAATAAAATATTGGTTTTAAACTAGAGTGTGATCAAAAAGTATTTTCATTAGTATGGCCATGGAATACTTCCTACTTTATGAATGTAACTATAAATCGCAAAGCAAATTTCAAATTTTGACATTAAGTATAAACGTAGTTGCATTCATAAATGAGGAACTATTCCATGGCCATACTAGATAAAAATAATTTTTGATCATACTTTATTTACAAGTAAATAAACAAAATAAAGCTCTTGCTGGTGGCCTCTGCGTTATGGGCGGGACGGCATTTGCTGGTGGCGGATACGGACGGTCCCCCCTGTCCTGAGATTCGAATAGCTATAAACAGACCAAAATTAAATAATTTAGTTTCGGCTAGTCGGTTCCGGGCTTCTCCAGATTTTAGGCTTGATAAGGCAAAAGTAAAAATTATTCTGGGGCAGTTAACAGCCACCCTAAGCTTGGCAAACGTGACCGCTCGCCGCACTAGCTAAATGAATTTAGACATTTTAGAGTGTTACAGCCTAAACCGGTAGTAACGACACAAAAACAGTTTACTTCATAAAAACTACATAATCGGGAAAATTCCGCAGATTCGTTGCTCCAACCCTGTTACGATGAGCTGTAACAAAAGGTTCCGGCTTAAAACGCTCAGCGAGAAGGGCGGGTTCTTAACAACCTTAGATTAGGGCTACGATCCGGTAAACGAGATACGGATGTTAAGTATTGAAGCGCCACCACTTTCGTACTAAATCGGAAAAATCAACACAAGTAGATTCACTCTGAAAGTGGAAGAAAGTGAGCCCACTTTTCTAAATCTAGCTTGGCAAAGCTCAGCGGCGAACAACTGAGTTGAACTTACCTTTACTTGTATAAACTTGTAATGGTCTGAACCGCTGCATATTAGAAAAAAATCACACAAAATACAACCTCAATGAAAAACATAAGTAGGTACTCAACAATGAACTATATTCAAGTGGGAAAAATATGTAAGTTACAATGAACATTGAAAGGTTTATTCGTTACAGTTAAAAATTTATGCGAAAGAGGTTAGTCAGGTTAAATGTGCGACCTTTACACTAAACACATGCGCTAAAATTGACAGCAATCGGCATGACTACATCCAGGATGGTAATAACTTTACGTTTTTCACAAAGGAACTACGTTACAACAATCAAAATTAACAACAATTACTCAAATAATGACACAACGACAATGGTCACTTGATCTCACAACGCAAAACTACATGCAGATGTTAAAACTTGATGATAAAGGCTAAAAATTAACTTCAAGGCGGTAGGTAGGTTCTGTTCAACATCTTAACATTTACATAAACAATGACACTACATGCCAAGGCAATGTAAATTTATCTACGTTACAAACACTATTAACTAACAAATACCTGGTAGAGAGAATTTAGATGCTCTGTATTGATGTCCAGCTCAAACTGCAGGCCGCATCTCAGCTATTGCCTAAAAAAGAACGACAGGAAACTGCACAGAGGCGAAACTCAAGCAGGTGTGACGGCATTATATCCCCAGGTCGAGTTCATTGAACGAGGCCCGTACAACGGCAGATTCAGTACGACATTCGGGACTCCGTTCCCATGACAAGTTTAGCACACAGGTGAAATTTTCAATTAAATCCGCTTTACGCGTAAATTGGAGTTGCCTAGCTTCACGGTACAAGGAGAAACTCTCGGCTAAACAATTCACTTAATACTTAGCTCGACGATACCAACAATGCAGCCTCCCCAATTCCGACTTCAACTTATTGCACGGCGAAGCTAAGCATCGCCGGGAGACAACGACCACCCTTCTGAATGATCTCAATGCCCGTCGCTGAATGACAAGTCCGGTGCGGATTTCTAAAACTTTCGCACTTTGATCCACTCATGTGAACCTCAAGGAAAAATTCCAGCATGATGATGAAATCTTAACTCAGCACTACGCCTGGAAACTTCGAGGAACAATTAAAAACGCTTTAAAGGCAGTGTTACGTGTTAAAAGCTTATTGTATTAGCGTTATTAGTTTACGTTATATATGGCCACGAATAGACGATCAATTGGGAAAACGCAGTCGGAAGAGTATACAAATTAATATCCGAGTTGCAAGGGCTTTTAAAAGAGAAAATAGGGTAGGAAAATAATAACAGGTTTTTGTTATCGAATCGGTGACATGAGAAAAACTTAGCTGCGTATTAAGACTTTCATGGTAAAAAATGTGGTAAACCCGGAATTTCTCGTTCTCCATAAATGGTTTGTGAATACTAAGGAGATTACTAGAGGCAGATTTTTGAGAGCGGGTACCATTTTCCAAATGAATTAGTTCCAAGTCATGTTGACTCATTAAGGAACCACGGGAATAGTTGCATATATTTGGCTCTTGTTACAGCTTATGTATAATTGCTTTGAAACTATTTGAGTCTATTTTCGTTATTGGAAATTATAGCGACAAGTTTGGGGCGACGTAATCTTATTAGTTTGAAAATATCTTCCAACGGACTTCACTACGAAGGGAGAGTCGTGGGTTGATTGCGGTCAGCTGACAGGTGACGTTTAGCAGCTGTCAGAGTGAGCGTTTAGGAGAGCAGATCATCCTCTTGGTCAGTGATGCATGCCGGTTAAGCTTCTGAGAGGCTAGTCTTCAATTCCGCAAACGTAACGAATTCAGATAAGTGATTTAAGAGTTAAAACAGTGATATTTCGCATATTTTCAAAAGTAAGAACAGTTAGAACCCCATAATTGTGCACTAGCTAATAAATACTTGTGTGTTCGTTATTAGGGTCAGCAAGGTAATAAAAAGTTAATTAATGTAATTTAAAATGGGGTGCACCCTTTTAATAATTTAAATATGATTCGATAGGAAATTAAAGTTCACTATTTGTTTCTTGTATGCAACAACAATAACCAAAATAATAAGTATTAATAAAACTATGTAAAGAATTGCTTCTTTCATTTTATCGTTAACGTTCGAAGATTATATTGTCCTATATACAAATATAGCGAAGTTTATAAGTTTATAAGTACTTGGGAGTGATAAAACTTGGCGCCCAGATAATTAAGACTTTCCATCACTAAAGAATGCACTCCGTCTTCGTTGAAGCTAGTGACGGGCTCCCAAGCACACTTTTATACCGTATAATTTTTGAAGTAAAATATAGAAGGTTGATCTAAAGGTAAGAGAAAAGCTATCAGGCGTCACCCAGATGGGAAAAAAGATAAATTTAGAAAATATCGACGGACCTACATATGCTGAGAAACGCTAGTATTCGAAATGAAATGGATAACATTTTGAAACCTCGCTGATCTATTAATTTGGGCGTAAATAAACCGGGACAAATGCTAAAATCTGAATTACAAATGCAGAAAAATTACGGAGAGCGCAAATTCAAACATTGTTCTCACAAGAGTCCGTGAACGGCCTTTAGGTTGGGCGTTTCTTTAAGAATTGCCGGCAAAATTGGAGCGGCCGCGGTGTGCGCTCCATTTGCAATTCAAATATTAAGCAAACTCGCGCTCGCGCATTTAACCTGAATTTAGGCCGATTGTGATTTACCCCCCCGGACCTTGGTCTGGTGGGCGTCCGTGACAAGCTGTCGGAAGAATTTATTTATTAGCAGGGTAGTTTCACGGGCTACTGTGCCGGAAGATAGACAAATCTGAGCAGCACGGTTTGTTCCAATGCGTTCTAAGAAAGATTAACAGGACAGAGTAGGTCTGGGGCTAATTTGCGCAGCACGATGTTGTTCCAATGCGCTCTAAGATTAACAGGAGGGATTTTTTATACACAGGATCGCTTTAAGGCAGTTTGACTAACCCAAGCAAGGGAGGTTTCAGGCCAGGTTTAAGGGTAACTCAGGCAGTTCAACTTCTCAGGTGTAAGCCGGGAATAGAACTTACATAAACAGGAAGGGCCAGGTAGTCGGGTTAGGATTCTGGTTTTAACGGACAGATATCTGGACTGGCAGTGACTGGTGAAGCCCTTTGGGGGCAAGAGCCGAAGTTATCCACCTGTCTGAGGCTCAGGTTCTAGTCTAGATTTGGAAAGGAATGGGTTAGATCTGTCTGAGGACTGAGCAGACAACGCTCTTTTATATGTTTTGCGATCTCCTTACACGTCGTTTACCTAGAAAAATCTAAGCGGGTCTAAAACGTGATACTTCGGTGAGGACGGAAAGTAGGGATGCGCGAATTAAGCAGCGCGGCGTAGTTTGCGCAACTAATCGGTTTTACACCTGGGCTCCTATGGAACAATCGCAGCATCTCTTGACGGAATTCTTTCGGTTTTTCTGCTCCAAATGTTCGTACGTCACACATTCTGGTGACTGTGATAGCGCTTACAAATTGGTAAAGACAATTAAAATGTTCTAAAACAAGTTGGAGGCACGCAAAACGTCATACTACTACTGGTAAGTATATTATGATTTATTTGACCCAACCGATATCTGCACGTTTTTTAGAGTGGTTAGTGTAAGCTAGAAGCCGAATACGGTGAGTTTTATTTAGACTGTGAGTTCGACTGGTTTTTTGTTGACGCGGTTGACGACTAGGTCCATTTGTATTTTTTAAAATTTTATTTCATTGAATAACCTTAAGGATCATTGACTGATCTTTACCCATGACAACAAATCGCTGAGGGTTTGAGCTAGTCCGGGTTGTGATCACTGATCACCTTTTGTTGAACGGCGGTACAAAAGAGGTGTGATTTCTTGACAGTTGACAAGTAAAAACTTTGCTAAATGAAACGATATACGCTACAACAACGTCAGTGGCGTAACTTCAAATTTTGGGCCCGGGGGCCGTGATCTTCACCGGGCCCCTTAGTTGCCAAGTGTAAGTCCTATTCTTGCCAAAGCATTTTTGGATATCATTTTTCAATTATTTTTTTTTATTTATAAACAGAAACATCAAAGCAACGGACTCATTGAAACTATACGGGACCGAGTTTGGACCTGCCGGGCTTTAAACTTCAGGAGGCCCGTTGGGCCCACTAAAGTTCAGGGCCCGGGAGCCGCTGCCCCCTTTGCCCCCTCGGTAGTTACGCCACTGAACAACGTATAGAAATAGTAATAATTCACTACAACTACAAATATGGTGAACATTTGGCGGAGAGGTGTCATTTCGCGAAACAGGGACATCAATAATTGATTACTGGTTCCTTAGATGTGCGATCTGACACCGCTTAACTTTTTCCATTGGGGCTACGTGAAGATAAAGTCTACGCCAATAATCCACCAACAATTCAAGACAATGTTCTATTCGCGGAATAGAGCCGCAATTACGCGAAAATTTTATGCAGAACCCTTTGTCACGGAAGCCGATACGGCCACTTACCAAATATCGCGTTCCAAATTTATTCGTAGGGTTTGTACTTTGAATTAAAATAAAAATATTGACACTTTTTTAACAAAAATTTTTTTTTATCAATTTTAAATGGAAAATCTTACGGGTCAATCTTGAGTTTTTAGAAATTTTTTAAAGTAAAGAATTTTGGTTCAACGTTTCTGTAAATTTTGCTCTTCATTTTTTTAAAATTTACTACTATATATGTACATTCCTCTATTTTATAATTTAATATTAATAGTATATTACACAACAAGTTTAGAAAAGTAAAGTTGGGTACAAGCGAGCGAGTAACTTAAAAAGTTATATAAGTTTAGTGAAACTAATTTTCTTACGAAGTGTGTATACTATTTTTCGCATTTTGTATTAGTATTTATATAAAAGCATTATACCACACATATCCATTAAAAAAGCGGCTGTGGAAATTCAAACGTATGAATAATATGTTGGTGGTACCATGGTGTAACTAATACAAGGTGTAACGTTCCGCAGAATGTGGGCGGACCTCCAATTCAACCAATAGGACATGGGCCCACAAATGACACGATTGGTAGTACTGAAGTGCATTGTTGAAGACGCTGTCGATGTCAAATTAGAGGTTAGGTTTTGCGCCAGTTGGTGTCAGACTGACGAAAAACCTAACCTGCTAACCTCGAATTTGACATCGAATGACAGTGCCAGCAATAATATACGAATGCGTCCATGGTTACACCATGATCGCGGCCATAATAGATTTCCTGTGTAGGCCCATGGGTAGGGTTGCCAGGTGGCCGGGATTTCCGGGATTGTCCCGGAATTCATTGCTCTGTCCCGTGTCCCGCAATTTGAAGCTAATGTCCCGGAATGCAAAATTACATCAAAAACCTACCTGTTTTCAATGTAATTTCGCACGCCACTACCGATAATTCAACGACTACTGCCTACTCATATGCCGATCGCGAATTCCTGTATTCGTGTATGTTCATAGTTGATCGATGATCGTTGATCGCGTACGGGCATCGAGCATACACGTAAACACGTTACACAAATCAACGTAAACTTACGTTAAAACATCTGAGAAGAGACTAACTAGTTTCAATGAAAAATTGCTAAATGGCCCAGATTTTAATAATTGGATCGAAAAAAAAATTATTTTATGGCCCATTGTAAAACTTGCAATACAGAAACACAAGCATAGTTTTTTTTTTGTTGATGAGTATATAACTTTATTTTACAAATGCATTATTTAGTAGATAGTAGATAAGATATATGAGTAAAAATAATACATTTACGAATTTACCCCCCCCCCCCCCCACCCCCCATTGTCCCGGAAACGTTGGTTATAAATCTGGCAACCCTACCCATGGGTGATTGGTTGACATCTCCCCTCTACTTTTTGAACGACTGAGCATCTCTGGGAACGTTTCACCTTGTATTCTTTACACCATGGGTGGCATTGTAAGTCTATGTCAAATTCGAGGTTAGCAGGTTAGGTGTTCCGTCAGTTTTGACACAAACTGACACAAAACCTAACCTGTTAACCTCGAATTTGACAGTGACATTACCATATAGTAAAGTGACATTTCTATGCACCAAAGTGCCGCTTTATTAATTGATTTTGTATTTATTAAAATAGCACATTATTATATAAAATGCGAAAAACATATATTTACAAAGAAATGTATCACCCAAATTTGAAATGTCGCATTTGTGACAAAGTTGAAGAAGATATTTCTTTACTTATTTTGGTCGGAAAATTGTCTCCATAACTTTTAAACATTCTATGCATTCCTTTCGTTGTCAATAAAAAAGGTGCAACATTTTCCAAGTAATTAAAACGAAATTGTGTGCAAATCTTGTGAACTTAAATACATTTCCAATTCTATTGACTAATAGCGTCGGCAGAACGGATTTAGCAGAGCTTACTGTCGCTGACTCGTAGCATTGATTGAGTGGCACTCTGGCATTCCACTTCTCTAAAGAAAATAATTACTGTTGCATGAATTTTCTACTTCTACTGCACCAAGGTCCCTTGCAAATATAATTTTGGCTAAAATTCTGAAGCAGGTGTCATTTTGAAAAAGTTCTCTATTAATTTTTTCCTTGTGGACATGTGGACAAGCTAATAATTACTTACGACGATTAAGTTTTTCTGTATTTTAGAAATTCATGTTTTTGTTTAATCAACTGTTAGTATAGTGTTTTCAATCTACAAATAAATCGGAATAGTTTTTCGAAAAAAAAGATTGTTCTCTTAATTAATACGGAAGATACTATTGTGAAGCAATGGTAAACTGATTTTTAAATCTTTTTGTGTAATGGGAATTTTTGATAAAGGATATTATTTGGGTACTAATAAAACGTTCAGTATATAATTCGGTTTTATTCAGTAAAAAAATATATATGTCCAGTAATTAACCAATTTTTGCAAAGAATACAAAATCCGATGATTAGTAAAATATTGCAAATTGCACATCAAAAAATTAAAAGTGGACAGTAACCACGCAAGGTACCTATTCTATTATTTTTTGTACAGTTTAAAGCACATATTGAAAAAATGCAGATGCAAGTATTTTATTTGAATTTGCACGGTGAAAGTAATAAATGTTCAGTAACAACTGCTGGATATTTGAGGATAGGTTTTGTATTAGTTTCTGGCTGCATAATCCTCGGACTGTAACTGAAATTAATCCCAATAATACAACAAAGGAAAGTAAGTGATGTAGTGTGTGCTAATTATGAAAAAATTTCACAGTATGCCTATTTTAGAAGTTCTGTTTCCATTCGTTCAAGTATATAATAGAAAGTAGTTGAGTCAGGAGAGCCCACAAATTTGGTTATTCTATATTACCCTAGCGATTCTGAATCCTCAGAATCTAAAGAGAAAGCAAGAAGGCCGAAATGACAGCAAGAAATTGGAGACTGGAACAAATATTTTCTAATAATTGATGCTATAGAAGCTGTTTCATCGGCACCGAGCGGGCGCAGTTCAGCCGTGATCAGATGTGTCGTCACGACGTCCATTATAACGCAGCCATAAGCAAGTACAGTAGGTGAGCAATCGTGGAGAGTGGTGAAAGCTTTTAACTAGCTATCAAATTCCGTGTGGGAGCAAGGGTTCGAATCCCACCGGCTACAGTTTTTTTTATTTCCAAATTGATATAATTCGCATTACTCAGCTTTTTACTGGTTTAGTATTATTAATAACGTTAAGATATTTTTACCTATTTGTACACAATTTCGAACACTCGCGATTTATTTGTCAAAGACGTTAAAACCTTTTCTTTCTTTTGTAACTTTTTTATTTACAATTCAATTTTTATTACAAAAATTATTTTAATTGAAGTAAGTCTACATGGTGGGCTCAAAAGCTAGTTACTATTTTCATGTAATATCGAGTATTTAATTTATTGCCTTGCTTTATTGAGGATTAACATTATTACTGACCCTGAATGATTTTTGAATTAAACATTTATCATCTTTACTGAACATTGATTATTTTACTGGGCGTTTATCGTTTTCTTATTGATCGTCTACGATTTTTGTCAAACATTTATAATTTTACCAAACATCTGTTATTTTACTAAACATTTATAATTGGTAATGAACGTTCAATATTTATACTGTGCATTTAATATTTTTACTGAGCATTTATTATATTACAAATCATATATTAGTTTTACCTTTCACTTGTTATTTCTATTGAGCAAATGTACTTGATGCTTAAATAAAATACTGTGCGTTTAATTTGTTGCCATATTATTTTTACCTAAAATTTGGCTTAACACAATGTGTTGCCTATCCTCTAACTTGAGCCGTGAAAACTTAACCATTGATATATAACCCATTGGATTGATAGTCTTTCATCTTGTATGTCATCTAAACGTAATAATTAATAGATAACATTTTGTTATGGTCAGCACACAATCGCATATAGGTATACATACATAATTACACAAATAAATATATGTATTCACTTTTAGTAAAATGCAAACAAGTATATAAGCAATCGCCGTATCACTTATCGACAACGACAATAAAATTGGAATGTTATTTGAAAAATGTAAGCTTTTCCTTAATTGTATTTTTATGTACCTTATAATGAAGTTATAATCTCGCTCAGATTTTAATTACGCAATACGTTACATACGCACCAGTATCAGCGAGCACAATTTGGTCCAATAAAAAATGATAATTTTAAAGATGAGTTTACAACTTGCTGGATAAGGAAGTGCGGTTAGTACAATTTGTTTAACAAAAATACATTCGTATCTTGGAATTATTGAATTGCTGAATTGCATTTTCCTGTGTGGAAATACTGGTCGTCGAACAGCACTAACTAATTTCTTGTGTGTTCGTGAGGTTTTGTTTTGATTTTGATTAGCACGAAATGGCAAAAAAGTGATTACTGTAATTTTGTCTAGCTTGTTACTGGGTTACTAGTGACTATATTTTGAAAACGGCAACGGCGGCGATTAACGTGTCGCCGTACAATGTACCATGGTCATGAGCAAATTGGCAAGTCTGTAGTGATAGTGATCAGCGCTTGAATCATGACGTTAGGTATTTCATTCATAAAACAAAGGCAGTGAGTCATTAATACCGATCGTAGAGTAGATTTTTAACTAGCGAACTTGCAAAGGCCACAGCCTATCACGCGAGCAGTCAATTCGCAATGACGAATCGGCCATGACGTCATTTCTAATCACGAAATCCTGTTTTTTGCGGGCCGTCATCCGCCCACGCTCCACAAACGGTCAAGCACCGACACGCGTCCCAGGAGCGAGGTACGTCGCAGCTCGTTGCGTAACACGTTATGCTGGCAACTTCATCATGAAATGACGTTCGGCGCCGCCGTTGGCCAGCTGGGGAGTTCACGTGACTTCGGGCCAATCGGGTGCGAGCAAATGACGACACGCACTCGTACGCCCTCGCACAACAACTGAAGATGGAGAACGAACAACAGTCGCGCAGTGCAGTAGTCATTCTGAGATGTAGTGTTGTGCGGAGAGCGTGTTCCCTTGCACAACGGCTTAGGGTTGAATTGTTGACTGAAAAGTGAGTGCATTCGCCGTCGCAGCGGGCGTTCTTGATGTGATAGTTAGGTTTAAGTGTTTACGACTGAAATTAGTGGTAGTGCGCGCCGAACTGATTAAAATGCCCACCACGCCGGACTCTGAGCACGAATTCGTGTCGAAAGAATGGCTCTTGGCGGAGCTGCGCAGCGACTCCAAGAGGCTGGTGATCCTGGACTGCCGCAGCTCCAACGAGTACGGCGAGGCCCACATCCGCGACGCCGTCAACTTCTCGATTCCTTCCATCATGCTCCGGCGCCTGGCCGCAGGCAAAATCGACCTGGTGTCCACCATCAAGTGCAGGGAGCTGAAGAACAAGATCTGCGGCAGCTACAAGGAGAACCTGTTCGTGCTCTACAACGACCTGTGCGGCGTCCAGCAGCATCTCAGCGACTCCACGCTGAGCGTGCTGCTGCGGAGGCTGACGCAAGATGGTTGCCGTGTGGTGTGTCTCGAAGGTTAGTATGTAAATAAGAGCAACGAGGCGTTTGTTGTTATCTGGACGGTTTGCGACGTCTCCGCGGCCTGGCTGACCGTCGCCATTTTCGAGGGTTTGTTGCTGTTTATGTCCTGTGTTGTGATCCACAGGTACAATCGCCCAGCGGAGTCGCTGGCCCGAGCATGTTTCCGGCTCCATTCAGCGATTGTTCTAACAGTGTTGCCAGGTTGTTAGCAATAATACCTTCGATTGTGTAAAAAGATCTCTCAGAAGTTACATGATCAAGTTAAACATAAAACCGACAGTGTGATATTTTAGAAGTAGCTAATTATGAGGAAGACAAAAAATCTACACTCACATAGCTTCCTTTTATACTGATCTTATAATTAGTCAAAAATTACAAATTCTACAAAAATGGTACAAAATAAGCGTTTTAGTTCAAGAGACAAATTTTCTCTAAACTTGTAAGCCGAATTCAAAAATGTAATAATATACCGGGTGATCTATTTGAAATAGGAGTTAATAAAAAAAAATTGGAAAAAAAACAAAAGAAACCCACTTTAGAAGTATTCAACTGGAAAATCACCTATCTCATATTAATACACATTAAAAGTGTAATAAAAATGTAAATTTTGAAAAAATCGTTACAGCCGTTTTTAAAATATCGAAAAAAAACTGAAAAATCACAAGAGTAAACACCTACTTCCGGTTATGCGATTTTCTTCAAAAGCGCGCTGTCTCATCTACGTAGTACTACACAAAACGTATATATGAAGTTTCAACGCCATACCTCTTTTCGTTTTTGAGATATTCTGTTCACGGGCTGACAGACAGACCAATGAAAAAAAAATGGGATCAGGGAATTTTTAGGGTGAATCCAATACTTCCTTTATCGTAAAAGGAAGTAAAAATTTAAGATTTCCGGCGAATGTCGAAAATTACCAAACGAGCGTAGCCGAGTTTGGCAACCTTGTGAGTAGAATGATTATCGATTTGCTGTTACATATATTTTTTTGCGTTTAGTCACCGGTAACGGGTGTACCGATCCAATGAATACCATACTATAACAAATAAAATAAATTGTCATGATATTTTTATTCGTGAGGTCAATTAGTATATTTTGTTTACAAAACTTATTCAACACCACTGTACAACACATGACAGTCGTGACAAATTAGTAGAAAAGCAATGTAGCATATGAAAACAAATGCAACTTGAAAATATCGAGAAATCAAGATCAACATTTTATTTTATTCATCACAACTAAAATACATATGTCAAAACAAATGGTATTTACAAAAGTGTGCACATATTATCAGTATATAGTATGTCTTGTATATTATCAGTTCCCCTTGCTAACCTTTTCGTGTAGAGGTTAGTGTTTATCTATGTTAATTGTATTCTATGCATAAATCTTTTTCATTGATTTTTGTCTGTGACCATTCTTATTGCATTGTTTTCTGTTTGTTTTTTTTGGTATGTTCTTTGCTATTACGTTGTCCCACGTTTCTCTTCGCCATCCACGTTATCTCTTGTTCTTATTCCAGCTTCCCATATTCTCTTAGCCCGGTCTCGTTTCCTCCATTCACCGTAGATGCCTTCACCAGTCAAGTTGTTTGATTCATTCGACTTATAATTCTTTTTTTATGTCCGTGTTTCTTAGTATGTCCCTGCTTGTTATCTTTTTCCGCCCTCTTTTTTTGTAATTTGTTTTTCATGTTACTCGTGAGGCCCATCGTTCACTGTTGGCACTGAACACTGCATTTTCGTCTTTGTTGATATCTTCTTTTTCCATTGTCTCATTGCGCGATGTTTTCCTTGCTTTTCCAATTCTTGTGTTTATATCCGTGCCTTGTTTTCCAATGTTTTATATTTAGCTTGTGATACTTGTTTTATTGCTTCAACTATTTTATTTTCTTTCGTTATCATCATTGTATTTGTCTTTTTATGTTGTGGTTGTTCAATTGTTTGGTCTATGAATCTTATTAATCTACATACGTGTATTATTTCGTATGTTTTCACTGCTGGACTCAATAACGTTATTCCTATGTAGTTGTTACAGTCGGGTTTTTATGTATTGGTACGATCACTTCGACTTGCCAATCTTCGGGTATATTTTTTCTCTTCTGACGTCCAAGAATAACTTTTTGTTTTGCTTCCTTGTTTTTAGCAGTTATGTTTTTATCATGCCTTGCGGTTCTTCCGTTTTTCAACACCTTAATCGCATCCATAATTTCTTCTATTGGTCTCGACTCTTCTTCAGTCACGTTTTCTCGATTGTTTCTTTTACACACAATAATTCTTGGAAATAATTGTTTTTCTTCCCTTTTTCAGTGCTCTGTAGAACATCTTGTGATTTTCTTTGCAGTTTTCTTCTACATTCTTTCCAAAATTAATCCAATTTTTTTCTTTAGCTTTTTTCACCATATTTTTAATTTTAGTTCTTTGTTTTTTATATTCTCCATATATTTGTTCTTCTCTTTTCTGTAGGTTATAGTTTCATTTAGTTTTCTTCATTTTTATTTCTTGTATAATTTCGTGATTACACCATGCTGTCTGCTTTATCTTGTTATTTATTTTTAGTGTGCCACACGTTTCTTTTGCTGCCTCTGTTATTGTTCTTTTGAAAATTTGCCAACGTTTTTTTGCCTTTTTGTTCATATTCTCTAGTTTGATTATCTCATTTCCAATGATTTCTTGGTATCGTTTTGTTATTTCTTCATCTCTTAATTTATAGGTCGTTTCAAATTCAACTTTGTTCCTCTTGTCGGATTCTTTTTTACTTTGGCTAATACTAAAAAGTGATCTTCGATCAGATGATCCTTCCAATTTTTTATTTCGCTTCTGTTGTTCCTTCGTACCGAGTAGATAATCAATAATTTAATTTTTCTAGAATGTCTCGTGTACTTGTGGATATTCTTATGTTGATAAAACGTATTTGCAACTGTAAAATTACTTTCCAAACAATATTGCATTAGATTTTTTTAAAATTATTACTATATCTTTTATCTTCGCTAGGTATGTCTTCTCATCACCTCTGTGTTGTTGTCATCTCTTCCGAATTTTGTATTTTTGTAAGATCAACAACTTTTCTTGTTTCGTGGTTCCAATAATTGTTTTGAAGAGTGTACCTATTGATTTTTAGAGTGTTTATTTGGTGCATTGGGGTTAAACTATGTGTTTTAATTTCCCCTGTACCCACCAGAAGTTCCTTTTTGTCTCATACATATTTGCTCTGTAAGTGTAATTTGATTCATGCAACAAGCCTTTATTTTGAGTGCTCTAATCATGCATTTACAAATGGCTATTTTCGCCATGATTTTCATCACTTTGTCAGTTCTTCTCTGATTTTTTGTTGTTGTTGATGGTCCTCAAGGTCGGACACTAGGTTAAAAAAATATTGTACAGAAAAACGCCATATATTCAGTTTACTAACTTTCTAAACTAAAATGCAAAATGGGAATTTAAAAATGCCAGTATGTAGTGAAAATATTCTCCCCAAACGTTAATATTACTATTTACTATCCCTTTTGATGCAAAAAATACCTACGACTAGGGATTTCTCTCTCAGCCTGGCAACACTGCGAACATGTTTCCGTCTCCATTCAGCGATTGTTTTAAAGTACCTACTTTTACTCTATCCATTGAATATTTTTAAGTTCAGCATTCACTAAAGATTGTTCATTCATAAGATGCCTACTATTACTTAATCGGGCCGATTACGCAACAGTAATTAAATGTAATAGCGCATTGTTTATGAATAGAATGGCAGGTAGCGCAATTAAAGCGTTCGCACGGCAAAACTTTCCGCTGCTTTGCAAAAGTGCCTCTTTGCGCCGGTTCTCATCCAAAACAAATGAATTTGCCCGATATTAGCGTGACGGTGCACGGGCATCCACCGGATGTGATACGACATCAATATATCCGGTGTTTTTCAGAATTCATTACCGCCTATTATGTGTAGGAGGATACACACAATCTAATTTTGTACATCCTTTTTGACACGTGTGTTTTCAAAATTAGTGCCGTCGTAACGCTGCTACGAATTATGTAATCTCCGTCCACTTAAAAAAAGTAGCGTACAGAAAATATTTTATTTTAGCTATTCATTTTGACATTGTCAACAGCAGGCGACTTATTTCTTTTAAAATTTTCCAATCTTGTGCTTAATTAGATTGAGGTTATGTCTAAAAGCAGTTTGTAAAAATACGGTTGCCCGGATTGCAGGGTGTTTAAGTTTTAAGGATCTTCACTTTTACCTAGACCTATAGAGGATTTTAAAATACGAATATAAAGCCCTTTCAACATCTACTTGGTCGCGTATTATTTTCGAGTTATCGACCTTGAAATTTTGTTTTTGTTTTCGAACAAACTGCAAGTTGAACGGGAATAGCATAAAAATTATTTATTATCAACAATAATTAATGTACCCATGTAATCTAGCTTAGCCTAGTCTATTCCAACGAACCATGACTCGACCATAACAAACCAGCAATTCAAGATTTTTTTTTATTTTGAAAGAAATATTTTTTGCACTTATTTTCCATCATTTTAAAGCTTAAACAAAGCACGAGCAATGTTTATTTCATGAATATAAACTGTACATTAAGGGGTACTTGCTTTCACTGGCGGATTATTGGACCCAGATTGAAGCAGCTTTTCGCCGGTTTATACACTGCAACGGAGGGAGAGCGAGGAAGAAGGTAGGCCAAAAATAGGATATTTTAACATTGAATGGGAGCCACCTCAACTTAACGCTCAAGCAGTCTCGTCTGACCCCCGCTGGTATAGCGAGCTGATTACAACTTTCGTACATATGGCGACTGTTAGAAACGCCGCGTCCACGGAGCATATTGGAAAAATAAAAATACAGTCTTAAAACACGGTTACTATGCTATGATGTGTTTTATTATACCCATAATTTACGCCATTTACGGCCAAATTGTCACCCATTTTTAAATAATGTACGCCAATCACGCATGCGTTTATGTATCTCGCACAATGAAGATGCATTTGTTTTGCCGAATTATACATTTAAACGAAAAATGGAAGAGAAATATTCGATTCAGTTCATCTTACATTAGCCTGTACAGTTTGGATTTTTTTTTCTGATTGTAACTTTTGCCCCAGTCCATACTTATCTATGCGGAATATTTAAATCTCGGGATGTCGAAGTATTTCTTTGTCTGTGAGGGGGCTTTTATAAATCCTCTTTGGTTTTTATTAAGCATTTCCTACACTAAAAGTGAGTAGTTTTAACGATAATTTGCGAATTTTTTCAAAATTACCTTTATTTTCGAAAACGAAACACTTGAGTGGATCATGAAAAACAAAATTTGAGGAAATCGTCGCTAAGCTTTTGATTCAAGTTTATTTCTAATTTCTTGTAGCTGCTTCTGTTATCATTTTCAAAATAAATTTTGAAAGAGAAGATTAAAATGGTTTACATTTTGGGCCGATGATGAGTTAGCTACGAGATTTTATCATGAGCGTTACCCAGACTTTAAAGACAGCTAAACGCTAAGCCATGTCAGAAATTGACGAACAAATTGAAGACACTGGAAAGTGGATTTACCTGAGGAGAGCCATTGAGAATCGTCTTATTCTAAGCTTTAGGTAATATAGTCCACACGTATGTAATCGAAATAAAATGTATACATAAAGGTAAAGTTATCTGTACATCTGCATATAACTCCATCACGTTTACCTTTGTCTGTACACCTGTACATACCTTTACAGAGTTATTTATCTTATAACTCCTAGAAGTCACATTGATCAACTACTACGTAACATTTGTTGCATATACCTTCACAAATTACTACGTAGTTTACCTATATGACTTCTAGGACAGATACACCTGTGATGGTATGGGCATATGTACATGTGAAGGTAGAATTACCTGTATATCTGCACATATCTTGACTACCTTTATCTTTATCAGTACACCTGCACATACCTTCATTGCCTTTACCTGTACATACCTTCACAGGTTTATCTGTTCTAGAACTGACATTTATCAACTACTAGGGGGCGCTAGCTACGTTACTTCTACTTGGCGTTACGGATGATACCGCAGATACAATATCTTTGAATTCAAGGATGTTGAATGGTGATGTTTTGCAGGATTTGAAATACTATACAAAATAAAAATTCAAAAAGGAAAAAGTTGCACACGGTCGACAGTCTAAACCCATTTTTAAATTATTAATAATAGGGACACGTTTTTATCTGGCTTTTCAACTGACTGTATGTTGACAATTTTCTTTTTGGTTTGCAAATTCTAATCTTTAGACGAGTCCCATTCTGGCTTATTTTTTCAGCTACTCTGTTTCATTGTCCCTCATTTCTAAAGCAGAACGTATGAACTGCAAATTGAATTTAAGCTTAGACCGCGTCGTCTTTTGAAATATACTCGTAGTTATTGTACGTTTTGTGTGTTTTGTATTTCTTCAGGTTAGTTTAACAATTGGGAATTATTAATTTATTGATTCCAATTGATTCCAACCAAAATCAGTTTTGAAATCAGACCCTTAATGTCCTAATCAAGTGCTAATACTGTTAATATCTGCATGGGCCGAGAATGCATAACAG
The DNA here is from genome assembly GCA_940337035.1 of Agriotes lineatus. Lineage (NCBI taxonomy): Eukaryota > Metazoa > Arthropoda > Insecta > Coleoptera > Elateridae > Agriotes > Agriotes lineatus. The sequence continues at coordinate 10,803 of CALNHX010002394.1, read as the reverse complement.
GTGCGAATTGGAGGTTACTAACTAGTGGGCACCCCCTACATACGATTATCTTAGTGCACCCACGTAGTTGTAGGAGGCCGCAGTTGTTATTGATAATTGATACCTTAATTGTGTTTGTTCAAGACTCTCAAGAATTTCTGTAGGCAATATACTGGGCAACTGAATTATTCGGTTTTGTTTTTTGGGACGCTGAGAATTTGTCATTACTTCAAAACTTGTACAAGTCAATCGAGATGTTTAATTCGAAAAGATAGAAATATAGCCTTGTTTTTGCTCTCCTGCTTCACAGTGGATTTTTAAAATATTTCTATGTAGTATTTACATATTAATTTATAGATTCGAGCTCTGCGTTGTTTTCAAAATTAAGTACATAAAATACATGTTTTGGGAATAAAAAAATAAAGTATCTGTTGTAAAGTATGGAATCGCTTAAATTGCAGAATTTAAGTAAAATTTAATGTTCATCTGCCTTGTTTCTGTTTCAGATGCCAGTAATTTATTATATATTATTCAATATAGACCAAGAGCCCATAACACCCGAATTACTAGTCATAGCGGCAAGCTCGGTAGGTAGTAAACCTTTTTATATTGCCCAAGTAGATGTCAAAATCGCAAGTATGGCAGCCGAACTGCGGTTAGAAATATTAACGGTGGCCTTGGAAAATTGTTAATAAAATTAAATATATTTTTTTATAGCGGCAAGGCTAATTTTGGTTGAAATCGATAGACAAGGTCCCTAAACCCAGACGAAAATTTTGTGCCATACTGATACGAAGGGTATAAAGGGCCGCCATACTAGGTCAAACTGGTAATTTTTTCATTGCAAAAAAAAGAATAGCGGCAAGCTTCCATTTTTGTTTACTACTTCATTTAAACACCAATTATCCAAAAATATAATTGCCATACCGTTGGGATGGTTATGTGGGTAGCCATACTCTTACAAACATGTACGATTTTATTAGCCACGCTGCTATCACAAAAACAACACCAAAAAATTATACCTGTTTGTACCAGTATGGCTAGCCACATAACCATCCCAGCGGTATGGCAATTATATTTTTGGATAATTGGTGTTTAAATGAAGTAGTAAACAAAAATTGTAGCTTGCCGCTATTCTTTTTTTTTTGCAATGAAAAAATTACCAGTTTGACCTAGTATGGCGGCCCTTTATAACCTTCGTATCAGTATGGCACAAAATTTTCGTCTGGGTTTAGGGACCTTGTCTATCGATTACAACCAAAATTAGCCTTGCCGCTATAAAAAAATATATTTAATTTTATTAACAATTTTCCAAAGCCACCGTTAATATTTCTAACCGCAGTTCGGCTGCCATACTTGGGTTTTTGACATCTACTTGGGCAATATAAAAAGGTTTACTACCTACCGAGCTTGCCGCTATGGCTAGTAATTCGGGTGTTATGGGCTCTTGGTCTAATAGAATCAATGAGGATATAATTTAAGACAGATATAATAAATGCGTTTTAAAAGCCAGTAACCATCAATAGATTTTTTTACTACTGTGCATGTTTTCGAGATACCTACATAATTTATTTCCTATTATATAAATTAGATACTACTGCATCCCGCTGTCGTATATTGTATGTTCGTAGGCATATTTATAGTTGAAAATGGCTAACATTTGATACGCTTTTAAAATTTATATGCTGGGGTAGAGTTGGCGCAGGTGCTTTAGCGTTTGACAAAGAAACCAAAAGCTATCGAGTTCAATTCGCTGGCTTGCCATGCTATTTTTTAGAAATTTTATTTGATGGTATATGAATTAGAACTGTTCGGAAATATAATTTTTAAATATTTTTAGATTTTAGATGCACTTTTAAGCTCTAAAAGGATTGTGTGCATGGTATGCACAGTCGTAGATTAACATAATGTCGCCAATGAGAGGGGACATATTTTTGTAAGTGCCTGATTTTGGGAAGATTAGTATTGATTTTAAATATTTAGACATTTGTAAACATTTATTTTTTCGAACTTCGAATCTAATATAAACATTATGAGTAGAACCATCCAGGCTGCTGGCATTTATTCGAGTTTCTACTGTGTATATGTTGAAAAACGCTGAATAACTGACACTTCTCTATAACGGACAGTTTTAGTTTCTCCATGATTGTTCGTTATGGAGAAGTTTCACTGTATTCGATATTGTCACAGTCGGTTACAGATTTTGGATTTCACTGTCTGTATTATAACTTATCTGATAACTTTGTAATTTGTATATATGTATATGATTTGTATGCTTGCACTTTTGGCTCGTCTTTGTACTCCTGCTGACGGCGTCCTGGGATAGAGCCCTTTCAGCAGCGATTACTAAAGTTAATTTTCTCAAGGTTTTATTATTTACAAACCGCTGTTGTTTTTCCGTAAGAAATAAAATTTAAATTCACGCAAGAATTCTGTTCTGGAGTCGTTGATGGTGGGCACTTCCTTGGTTACGGTCCGACCGAGTAAGTACAATGAATGTAATTGCGTGTTCATTTTGCATGCGAAGCTCCCGTTGTTTCCGTCAAAATTATTCCACTTTTTAGATTCGCATGCGGCATAGAATTTGTCGAAGTACGAACTACGCAGGAACTTCCACGCCGTATTCTAAAAAATGGCAGGAAAATGTTATCTGCGTTATAAAATGTTTACCTACGGGCCCCCCTTCAGCTGGGCTGCGGGGGCGCCACCAAACGGCCTTTGCTCGTAAAGGCAAGGCCAGGCACCTACCTTAGCTGCATGTGCATTCGATTTGAAATTTTTATGAGATAAGTCGCACGTATCCACTTGTTAGTCACCTTTTAATGCTAATTGGAAACTCACTCCACAATTATTGCGGTTCCGTGGGTGCTGTCGATGCACCCACGGGTCGGTTGCCCGTTATGGCGGCTCTTTTTTATGCCGTGGTTTATGTTGTGTCGGTATCCGATTGCCTTTTTCATTTGGTCCTGTTAATTGTGGCAAGCCTTGTACGTATGGCGCCGTATAATATTAATCGCGACAGAAATTGGTGCGCAGGGAAACTATGGTAATCGATGGATTTTACAGGTGTTGGTGTAGTTTCAAAATGTGGATCGACCGTAAAAGGGATCAGAAATGTTTATAGAATCAATGTGGGAGAGTAGGCACCAGCGATATGAGGCTGTTGATTATTTAAAAGTTTTACTGTGATTAAGTCTAGACTCGAGCAGTCAATGAAACTTGGGTACGTTAATTTCAATGTGTTATTGTTTTTAGTGTGCACAGTAGAAATACAGTTATAAAAATCTGGTGTGATACACGCACAGAACTTCCTTTTACAGTGATCTTATAGTTAGTCAAAAATTTTATTTAAAATTTTAAAGCATTTGTTAAAATTTTTCAAAAATTGCAAATTCTACAAAAACGGTACAAAATAGAGCGTTAGTGCAAGAGACAAATTTTCTCTAGAATTTTAAGCTGAATTCAAAAATGTAATAATATACCGGGTGTTCTATTTAAAATAGGAGTTAATAAAAAAAATAGAAAAAAACCAAAAGATACCCATTTTAGAAGTATTCAACTGGAAAATCACCTATCTCAGATCAATACGCATTAAAAATTAATAAAAATGAGAAGCTTGAAAAAAATCGTTAGAGCCGTTTTTGAAAAACTCGAAAAAAACTGAAAAATCACAAGAGTAAACACATACTTCCGGTTATGCGATTTTCTTCAAAAGGTTGCTGTCGCATCTACATAGTACACAAAACTTATATATGAAGTTTCAACGCCATACCTCTTTTGATTTTTGGGATATGTATTCTGTTCAGACAGGCACACAGACGGGCCAATGAAAAAAAATATGTTTTTTGGGTTCAGGGGACTCTAAAACGTGAAGATCTGTTGAAAACTCAATTTCGAATTTTTGGGGTGAATCCAATATGTACTTTTTTATTGTAAAAGGAAGTAAAAATGAACGGAGAAAGAGAAAGCGCAACTTGCTGTATATACAGTATGTCTCCAGATTCAGTTTACAAGAGGGAATTATATTTTATTTTTAGTTTTACATAAAAATGTTATTAGGAATTAAAATTCCTGCTTGGTTTGTAGAGAAATTTAAGAATATTTTCAGTTTTTGAAAAACAAGTCGGCCTTGACAGTGAAGCGAAAACTATTTTATTTTCAGGTAAACTATCCTTTTTGTTCATGTTACGGCAAAATTTTATTAGGAAAAGTTGTTCATTATGACAAATTATGGCCTTATATAAAATTTCAGAAAGTACTACTTAGATTAAAGCGTTATTTTTTTAATTAAACAAAAATTGAATTTATCAAAAATGACGGTTTAATCTAAGTAAATAGATCTTGATGATATTTTGTATAGGGCCATAATTTCTCATTCTAAACAACTTTTCTTAGTAAAATTTTGCCGTATCATGAACCAAAAGGGTGATTTACCTACCTGAAAAGAAAATAGTTTCCGCTTCACTGTCTAGGCCGACTTGATTTTCAAAAACTGAAAAGATTCTTAAAATTTTCTACAAACCAAGCAGCAATTTTAATCCCTATAACATTTTTATGTAAAACTAAAAATAAAATTTAATTCCCTCTTGTGAACTATACAGTGTGGTCTAGAAAGTTTGTAGCTATGAAAGAAACATTTTATCAGTAGCTCATCAAAATATTAGAATGAAGCACAGCGTCTGCAAGGCACAAGAGTCAAGTACCCTTATTTAAGAAATATTTTAGCAGCAATCTTATCAATTTAAGCGTAATTACGATTGAATAGGAATAATTTTATTAAAAGGAGCCACGTAATATGTAGTTGTACTTTTTTTATGAAGTGTAAGAACTTATGTGTTGCATTCACTGTCAAATTTGAAGATGTGTATAGTTACACTTTAAATTAAACACCTTAATTCGTACTGCACAAGCACGTACCAAATTTAGAATATTTGTTCTTTTTTTCTATTATTTTAGTTTGCTTTATCTACATAATAGTAATTTACGATACAAGTGCGTAAAGCTACTCTTTAGTCACGAGTGGGGTAGAGTTAAAACGCGAGTGAGCGAGCGTTTTAAGCCCCGCGAGTGACTAAAGATGCTTTACGCATTTGTATCGTACAATATTTTATCTACGATAGAATCTAGAAAACACGATAAATATAAAAAATATTTTTTAAAAGTAACTTAGAATTACCGGCAACCGGTCGTAATTTTGCGTGTTTTAAAAATTTTAAAACACGTTGCTGCTGACAACGTGCCTAATGAAATCTTTTAAACACTAAACTACTGACGACGTAAACTAATGAAAACATGTTATTAAACAGTCGTTTTACAAACTTAAAATTGCCAACTAAAAGGCAATTTTACACACTGTCGTAGATAAAATAAATTTACCTTTAAACCAATTTTAAATTTTCCCGCATGTAATTTATAAATTTTAGACACAAAAAGTAATCACACGTGGTTATCACTCATTACTCAAATTTCATTTCAAAATGTTTTATAATAAATCATGTAATTTATGTTTCTTGAATTCTTGTTTCTATTTGGCCGACAATTTCTGAAACTTTATTGCTGTCTGAATGCTACTGAGCTTCGTGAGTCACATTTAAGTATGAATATTTTTTCTCGAGTGAGCAACACATTTTCTTGACAAACCCTCAAGCGTTTATAATAAGAATACGAAATCCAAATTTTGGTATGTCTTAATATAGAAAAGAACTACTTGACTCAAACAAACTCTATATTGCATAGATATTTCAAAATGATATACATTTTTGGCACAAAAAACCCAAATGTCATCAAAATATTATTTCACAAATTTTATTCTTGATTTTATTGAGTGAGAGGAACACGTTTTTCCTGACAATCCCTTTAAGCTTGTATACGAAAACTAAATCAAACCAAATTTTTGTATACATATTACGTAAGTTTTTGTGGTTCTGATACGTGCAAGTTCCATGTTGGCCCCAACTTATTTACTTACTCCCAAATAAGTCGCGTAGCGCAGTTGGGAAGGCGCTAGGCTTGCATTAAGCAAGTCCTCGGTTCGAATCCCGTGCAGGCCAAATTTTTCCGCAGCCTTGGCGATTGGAATCGTGCTCGGTGGGACCATTCACAGTTGGGCACCAAAATAACTGTGCTCTACTCACAACCACATACCTAACAGATAGAGTAACGATGTCAACACATCAGGAAAACATACCGCTCACAATGGTTGCTGCGCAACCACAAAAGGCGCGCTCCAACTCTGTAACCCGAATCCGGGGCAAGTTGCGCATTGTACCGCCAGACGCAAGCGTATAAAGCACCAGCCTCTACACCGCAAGGTAAATGAGTTTACAGGTAATGCATTATCAAGGAAATTAAGGCGAAGCATATACATATATCTAAAGGGTGCGTTAAATGAGATTGCGAACGAAATCATTTTTGAGATTCTAAAGAAATGTTTAGGATTTCTTTTTTTATATATGTATAATTTGTCGAATGCGAATTCAATTGAGAATATCTTAGTTACTGAAAATGTACCACTAAACATTATGTAATATGTTCTTAGCCTGATGGAAATTTGAGTTTCTAGAGGGAAACACTTTTTAAGTTGTTTAACCACTGCAGATATACGTACATATTTAGATATAGCATATAGCTTTCGTTCTGAACCTTTTTTTCTTAGCATAGTTGTGATGTATTTAAAAATAGGTACTTATTAGATATAGACTTATTAAAAAATAATTCTAGATTTAGTTGCACAATTCTTTTTTAAATGTATGTCATTTAAATGAGCAAATGGTATAACCGTAAAAAACTAATTTAGGGTAGGCCTCGGAAAGCAAGATAGAAAATCTAGTCATGTCTTGACTTAAGTCTGTAGGTGAATGTGAGATTGCAATTTGTGTATGTAAACATTTGTCACTTGGACAGGTAAAAGTTTACACTGCATTAAGTTTAATTGTATCAAATAAAAAGGAAAATAAGATGGTATGTACACAACAACGAGTGTAATAATCATAACGGTCAATAACAACGGTTTTTGTTAAGTGTTTTGTATATTTTTAGGAAAATAATTCAAGGTCAATATGTAATTTAGTTGTCTCTGACTTGGTAGTTCATTTGCATCAATGGGAATATCTCAAGTTACGGCAAACTTCAATTTGATCACGGCATCTTGCGAATGAGTTTTTTTTAGAACACGCGATATAATAATAACAACTAAGTTATGCTGGAAACAACCCAATGATTATTATATTTTCATTAAAAAAACTAAAGTTGTGTTGTCTTAATCCAGTACAAGTACATTGTACAGAAAGCGATTTGGTAAGTCGACACAATTCTTGGAATTGATAATAGTGCAGCTAGTCTCGAAAATTATATTTTTGTATCGTTACCCTCAAATCCGGCCCTCTCTAACCTCCCATAATGTACTGTTTCTGCGCTGATAGTGGCAGTTGCTGCCACGAACATAATGTACTGTTTCTGCGCTGATAGTGGCAGTTGCTGCCACGAACATAAGAACTATGCAACACGTGCAAAATCTCCTACTTGGTGCAAGTGAATTAGTCTCTTCATACCCTTAAATATAGATGCGCCGTGTGCTTGCCTGCGTGTGTCACATTTTCATCGTCACCGATCGGGCGCATTTCGTTCGCGATCGGTACTGTCGTCACCGTGCTCTTCATAATGCAGCGATAAGCAATTATGTTAGGTAGAGTTCTTAGCCGAGCGGGTGAAGCATCTGACTACCAATCGGAGATTAGGATCCTACCGACGGTGATTTTTTTTCTGTGCGAATTAATGTACTCGTATTAGTAGAAATATTCAGATATTATTTTTGTACATAATTTTGAACACTTGAACCGTTATTCGATTTGACAAAAGTTGTTTTCTTTATTAAAGTCGTTAAAATATGTTCTGAAACTTTTTATTTAAATTCAATTCCAAAACTGCAAAAATTATTTCCATTAGATTAAGGTCACGTACGTGAATTCTTTCTATTTAATGCTGAACTATATTAGATATACTTCTTTTCGTTCCATTGGAAATCATTTTAGATTATACGAATGCGTATCTTTAGGAATCACAGCCCGTGTTTCCTAAATCCCCAGATTCTTCGTTTCTGCACCGCTGAAGCACGAGACTGATACGCCAGATACGAATCAAATTCTGTGCTTGTCACTGTTGTTGTAGCATAAACATGTACGAACAGGTGAACACAAGAGCTAGATGGCTATGGCAACGCATATGCAATAAGCCCAAGGCTTACAAGAAAAGATTCCCTTTATGTTAATGACAATAAAAATACTTGGAATTGTTGAGATAAGTTCAGGCCATGTCGAACAAACAAGTTTTTTTTGTACATTGGCTCAACCCGGCCACATATGCATTTTTTTAAACGTTCCTTGGGTGGACGAATGAAATTCATTTGTGAAACGGGCCACATACATTATTTATTATATTACATGTGTAGATCGATCCTTGCCTAACTTTCCAGTTCCCTGTGGCAGTGGACAAGTCTAAAACGTTCGTGGGTGATTCCTGTCATTGAAATCCCAACGTCTATTCTGCTGCCTTTTATACAAACGCGGACGGCGCGGCGTAGGCGCGTCATTAGACCGATTTTCGATTTTAAACGAACACGGTTTGGGTTCGGATATTGCTGGATGCCTCCACGAAGATGGGCATGGCTTCCTGCTGCCCATGACGACAATCGGCGCGGATTTCTTGGAATGTGTGGGCTCACAAATTGTCATTTCCATCAGCCCGCCTACCCGACCGCACCGGCCGTGATTAATGTGTGACCGTTTTCAATATACGGTTTAATCCCATGCGGCAACTTTCTATTTGGTTGAATTACTTGGAATATCGTTTATTCATGCCTCGCAATCCTCGCGTGGTTGCAGCCGTAGGAACCGGTGAAAAATCTGAGCAATGTTTCCGTCGAAATGTGACCTGAATGGCAACTCCCACCGGAGCTCCCACCTTGCGATAGTTCGATACCGCAGAACGTTCTCATAGCATTGCCTCGTTGGTGTAAATTTTTAAATTGGGATGGAATTCTGTTTAGAACATTCATTGTAAATAAAAAAGTTGCAGAAGAAAATTCTTTTCAAGTCTTTAAAGACAGCCGGTGACGTATTATAGCAGAAGGCAGAGAAACCCGGGCTTCTGGCGCAAAATTTCAGGGAGCGCCAAAAAGTTCTTTCATCTTTGTCGTAAAATTTTAATTCCCAGGAATATACTTACTGGAAATAGCAACCTAAAATGATCACAGCAAGTGTTTCATGAATTTTTTAACACTAAGTAAAATATGGGCGACAACCATGGTTAATGCGCCACTGAAACAGCGGAGAGCCAGAAAAAAATATTTTGTGGAGCGTTCATAATGATGTAAAACACTTAGTAATGGGAATTACATTAATTCGCAACGAAAGAAACATCGTAGTCGATGGGATTTGAACCTGGACTCCTGGAAGAAATCCGATTGCTAGTCACACGCTTTATGCGCTTGGCTAAATTCCGCTGCCTGGCGTACTTGCTTATCGTTGTATTACGAAGGGTAAGCTGACAACAGGACCGATAGCAGACGCGCCCGATCGGTGCCGATCAAAACGTGACACAAGTAGACAAGCAGGCAGGCAGGCACGACGACCTTTTATAGTATGTAAGAATGGAAACCTTCGAATGGATACTGAGAAACAGCTTGTACAACAAGTACGGGTTAGAACAGATTATGAAACGGAGTCGGAGTCAACAGCACCATTAAAAAAAACTGAAAATCGAAACGAATTTGCGTTGTATGACGGTGTTCTTACCTAGCGTAGGTTTAATGCATTTAGCATTCCACATTGATCGCTGCTTCCATGTCGACATAAACTTTGAATTAAACGAAATGCACAATAACAAATACCTGAAATAATAGTTTGTGAACTTTAGTATTACCGCCCCTGTAACAGATATTGATATTTCTTCAACAATGGTGGAGTAAATTATTTTCGACTAAGAGCTAAGCCAGATAGAAGCAATAAAGGATTATTACTAAAAGCCGGATGGTCAGACACAAAAATAGGTAGGCGAACTCTGGTGGTATTAGTTAACAACTTAACGATTTAAGATACATATATATTGCTTTAAAAACAGATCCAAACAGGTGTTTATACCGAAAAGTTGCATTTATGTAGAACAACCACCAAAATAAAATGTCTTGCTGCGTTTGTAACTACACATCAAGTACCTAAATCTTCAGGCATTTTAGGTATTTTGCCTAAACTTCCTGTTTTTAGTTATTAGTATTACATTAAGATGAGTTCGGGTATAATTGCAGAAATACAAAATTTATAATATTCTTAGATAATCTTAGAGTAATCACAATTCACGTCTCAAAATTCTATGAACTGCAGTTATATTATTCCAGGTTTCAGGGTACGTGCTACGTACAAACTTGTATATGAAGCTTAAATGCCATAGCGTACACCATTTATTGAAATGGAAGATTGAAACAGCATCTTTTGCTGAAACAAGCTCAACAAGACTACCTAAGTATTGACTATGCAATAATATTTTGATACGGAGAAAAATGTTCTCTATTTTTATATATTTCTGTAGTTTGTTTGATTTTCCTTTGTAGGTAAATAGGTTGAGCACCAAACGCAAAGGCACCGTGCACACCTATGAAAAATTCTGTAAATGAGTTTACACCGAACTTTCCTCGCGCGGATTAGATCAATTTGCAAATTAAAAAAAATGTATCCCGCTGGGGTTTGAACCCGCCACATCTGCATAGCGATCGTAACCGCATCGCTAAGTCGAACTGCGCCATCCAGGCTTATTGAAATGAGTGCGGCATGC